>CM035422.1:67938095-67995595 GCA_020310875.1 Ceratopteris richardii
CTGCAATTCTGTTTGTGATTACTTCAAATGATTGTTGATGAAGTAAGGAAGTAATACCTGAGCTTCATTCAGTAAATGAACTCTTTCTGAAGTTTAATAAAAAACTTCACCAGTTTAGGATGCCTTTTTACGGTCAGACTTTGTACTGTGTACTTGTCCCGTTTCACAAAACTCTTTTGATCAACTTATAGTTGAGACTCCTAGCTTCAAGATGAGCTATCACTCATGAAAATCTTTACACTGTGTTACGAGATCTAATTCTCAGAAGTACCGGAAAATGTTTACTGAGAAAAACTGTAACTGCTAACTAACTTTCATAGTATCATGAAATTACTCAAATTTCTTCACATACGAAGAATGCGCTCAATCTTCCACATGAACATGTGTTTTCTATTAGCTTGGCCTCACTTTGCTCATAGAGAAGATGTGTACAAAATAGCTTGGCCTCACTTTGCTCATAGCTATGGAAAACTCTACTATTCTGAGTAGTTATTCCTTACCATCCCTCTCAGATGAATACCCGACAATTTAGGTTCTATTATTCATCTCTACATACGCGATCTCTGGCATCTTCTTCTTCCTCTATATGCACTCTTCTCACCTCTTCTATTCTGGTTCTATGCTCTCTCTTATATACATTTTGATCCGAGATTCAAACTCGTAATTCTGGAAGTTTCTACACCTTATATTACAGGCATGAATTTGTCCCTTCACTAAGGCTTGATTTTCTAAATGTTTTGTTTCTGCTTCTCTTTGTCTTTCTTCGTCAGTATGTCTATCTGTATGTCAAATTTGTGAGTGATTCTTCAACAGCTCCCCCTCAATCACTAATTTGCATTCTCTGATCTTTCATATATTCTTCTTTTCTTTTATACCTTCCATTTCTTTGAATCTGCTTGTCTTTACTCCATCCAAGCTCTTTGTCAGAATATCTACAATCTGATCTTTTGTAGGAGTGAATATTAATTCAATCTCCTTCTCCATTACCTTTTCCCTCAGGAAATGATATTGAATCTCTATGTGTTTTGTTCTTGCATGAAATACTGGATTTGCTGCAAGATACAAGGAGCTCATATTATCTCCATGTATGATAGGTATACCTTGATCAATACCCATGCTTTTGAACAAGGTCTGCATCCATATCACTTCTTTCGCTGCCTCCACAAGTCCTTTATATTCTGCTTCTGTTGACAATAAAGCCACTGTGTGTTGCTCCTTTGAACACCAGCTTACAAGCTTATCTCCTAGGTATATCATATACCCATGTGTTGACCTTCTGTCATCTTGACTTCCTGCCCAGTCTGAGTCACTGTATGCTCTCAGCTTTATATTTGACGTATAAGGATAATATAATCCTTCCTTTATAGTTCTTTTGATATATCTAAGAACTCTTTGTCCTGCAGCCCAATGTTGATCCTTCGGACAATGCATGAACTGTGAGAGAACTCCCTCTGCATAACTGAGATCAGGTCTTGTTAGCGTAGCATAAATCAAGCTTCCCACTAACGACTGATACTTCCTCATATCTTTAAACTCTGCACCACCATATTTACTGAGTTTACGATTTACTTCAAGCGGTGTTGAAGCTTCTCTGCAATTCTCCATGTTAAACTTCTTCAGTAAGTTTAGGAGATACCTTTCTTGTGAAACATATACACCATGATCAATATATGTAACTTCCATTCCAAGAAAATATGATAATTTTCCTAGATCACTGATCTTGAACTCCTTTACCTCTTTGATTCCTTCATCTGAGGTTCGTGTGATTATTATGTCATCTACATAAATACAAATGTAGATCATACCTTCATCTGTTCTCTTAACGACTAGACTTGAATCAGCCTTCGAGCTTTGGTATCCAAGGTCATTGAGATACTTCACAAGTCTGTAATTCCAAGCTCTTGGAGCTTGCTTCAATCCATAAAGAGCTCTTCTTAATCTGCAAACATGATCTGGGTAATTGGAACTTACAAACCCTTCAGGTTGTTCCATGTAAACTTCATCTGATATATATCCATTTAAAAATGCATTCTTTATATCCAGCTGACTTAGCTTCCATCCTTTTGATGCTGCTATAGCAATCAATGTCCTTATGGTTGACATCTTTGCCACCGGACTAAACATCTCATCATAATATATGCCATGTGTCTAAGCATAGCGTTTGACCACCAGTCTAGCTTTGTATCTGGCTATCCTTCCATCTGCAAGTTTCTTAACTTTGTAAACCCATTTATTTCCAATCACTTTCTTACCATTTGGTTTTGGAACAAGTTCCCAAGTCTTGTTCTCTTCCAGTGCATTGAACTCCTCCTTCATTGCTTCTTCCCATTGTTTCTTACCTTTTGCTTCACCGTAATTCTGAGGTTCTTCATCTTCCTTTACTAAGTAAGCATAGTTTTTCTGAGTCAAATAAGAAGTGTCATAGGAATACCTTGTTGGTTGTTTCCTTACTCTGTTTGACCTTCTTAGCTCATATTCTTCATGTGTATCTGAATACACATCTTCATCACATCTTGGTTCATCTTCGTTTCTCATACCTGATCCAATCCTGGACGTACTTGCCTGCATATGATCTTCATCTCCATTCACTTGCATATGTGATTTTCCTTTTTCTTTCCTTCTTATCTCTTCTTCAAGTGTTTCAACACTATGCTCTTTATCTGTATACCAGCTCTTTCCTTCATCAAATGTCACATCTCTGGAAACAGTAAACTGTTTGGTTAGAGGACTCCATAACCTATAACCCATCTGCTTTTCATCATATCCGATGAACACATATTTTTCAGCTTTTGGTTCAAGCTTATGTCTAAGTTGTGATGGTACATAAGCATAAGCAACCGATCCAAACACTTTACAATGATCAAGTGTTGGTTTCTTACCCCACCAAGCTTCATAAGGGGTCATCCCATTCAAAGCTGTACATGGTAATCTATTTACCAGATATGTAGTTGTATTTACAGCCTCAGCCCAAAGATAATTTGGACAATTCTTCTCCTTTAGCATTGCTCTTGCAAACTCAACTAGAGTTCGGTTTCTTCTTTCTGCTACTCCATTTTGTTGCGGTGTATACTTGCAAGTTATTTCTCTTTTGATACCTGCATTCCACAGATAATCATTGAACTCTCAAGAAAAATATTCTCCTCCTCCATCAGACCTTAGTCTTTTGAGTTTTTGTCCTGTAAGTCTTTCAGCATATGCATGAAAATGCCTGAAAGCTTCAAATACTTCTGACTTCTCTTTCAAAACATAAAGAGTTATCCATCTTGTTGCATCATCAATAAAAAGTGCATAATACCTTGAGCTGCTGATAGATCCTTCTTTTTTTGGTCCCCATACATTTGTATGTATGAGTTCTAACACACCATCGTGTTTGTACCCTTTCTTCTGAAATGGTAACCTGTGGGCTTTTCCCATCTGACAGGCTTCGCACTTGTGAATCATATGTTGATTCTTCATATTTGGTAATCCTCTCACGGATTGTTTCTTCACCATAGTTTTGATTCTTGTTTCATTAAAATGTCCTAACCTCTTATGCCAGAGGTCTAGCTCTGTTTCATTAAAATGTCCTAACCTCTTATGCCAGAGGTCTAGTTATTTATGGCTTCGCTAAAAGCCAAAATATATTTAGATAGATAGAATACTCAAAAAATTCATGACCTTATCCATATGGAGTGATTTGGAGCACAAAAAGTCAGCCAAGGAAATGGAAGGACAAAGGACAAGAAGTGAAAGGTCAAGAGGTGAGAGAAGATGCAAGGGTAGGTGAAACATCCCATGCCCATACTTTTATATATAGAAGTCACTTATACATGAAAACTTTGTGGAGATGACAAGGAGATGGTGTTAGAAGCATATTCTGGTCATTCTCTCACCAATGGATATCATAAGTGCCCTGAAGAATGTGCTACAAGGTGCATAGGTATTCGAGTCGCATACCTTTTCTGTACACAACCGGCTTGTGAAGGTGGTATCTCTCTAGGTACTTATCCATTTAATGCATATGATATCTTGTTGGAAAGCTTATCTTGAATACGCTTTGTATCTTAAATATGTTTGTCAGACAATTCTTGAGATAGGAAACATTTCTTGTGAACCTCAATTTTTTGCTTAACCTAAGTTGACAAGTAGTATATCTTTAGATAGTTGGTTGCCTAGTCATATGAACTCCAAATGAAGTGTTGTTTATCTTGTTAGACACTTAATGGAGTCTAATATGTGTAGACAAAATGGCAGAGCCATTGAAGCTCTAAGTAGTGATTGACTTAAGCTTTAGTAAGCATGTGTCTAGGGTAGTTTCTAGATGAGGTTCTTTAACTTTTGTTGTGCATATTGGAGTCATATTTCTCCACATTTTGGTAGCAGAGCTTTGGTATAGAGCATTGGCATTGAAGCCTATGATTGCACAGGAAGAGATATTGAATAAGATTTAGAGATGTCAAAGGAAAGCTTGGAGCTATGAAGTGTGCAACATTCATGCTATTGGAAAGCTATGGAGATGAAGCTTTTGTATGTAAGACATTTGTTGCTTTATGTTAGATGAAGTCATACACTCTCTTGTCCTACTCTCTCTACTATGGTTGATCATTGAATCTTGTTGTAAGTGATCCTAATCACTTGAATGAAGCCTTATGAGCAACCTATAGAAGAAGATGAGGATTCAAGCAAAGAATCTTGTATGTGAGCATTGTATGGATGCTTTAGACATTGCACTCAATTGAATGAAGTGCAAGTTTTGATTATGCACATGGCTGAAGGTTTAAGCTTTTATGTAAGCTTGAAGTTAGAATTGTATGCTTCTTACTTGGTGAAAGAAATTTATGCAATGAAGAGGTTATGTATGCATGCTTATGAAGTTTATGAATGAGACTTTTGGATAGACATGCGTAGGTTGAATATAAATTGAATTTAGAATACATGATTGATGTCTATCATGCAAGAATGTATGCACATGTGGTCAAGGAGTTTATATACACATGTACGATGATGTGTGGATGAGTAATAGGCTATTTTATAAAGCCTATACACATTTCTTCTCTTGCACTTAGGTCATCTCCTATGTATGTGCATCTCTCTTTGTTCTCTTCAATGGTCACTACAATTTTCTTGGTCTTTTCTTTATTATCATATGATTCCCCTATGATGGCCTCTCGCTTAGGCATTCGTACCAAAATTTTGTGGTCGTCAACTTCATATTTCTTGAAGTTTTTTGGTACTTCAAACAATGATTCCTCCTCTTCTTGTTTCACTGCTTTTCTTTTCTTTTTCTTTTGACTGCTCTCACTTCCATCCTTTGAATTTACCGTTTTAATACTTGTGAGAGGTTCTTCTTCTTTCTGGGTGAACACTCCTATATCTTCTAGATAGTGCTGCTCTGAGTTAAAGCAACTATCCATCACAATGGACTCTATATCATCGTCATTCTCTTCTTCTTCTATGACATCACTAGGGTCACATTCTTCTAGCAAGGGCTGACACATGAACACTTAGCCACCATGGACATTGCTGTCAATGAAGAACAATGGACATGAGGCTCAAATTCCTCATCTGGAAAGATCATTGGTGTATAGGCTAGGTCTTTAATAGGTATATCTCTTGGAGAAGTTCCTTCTTCTCTTGCCTTTAAACGTTTTTCCTCTTCCTCTGCGACCTTGCACATCCACAAATGAGTATCTTTATGCAGCCATGATGGATCAAGTGAACTTTCTGAATGCACAGAGATAGAATCTTCTTTTGCTTTGTGGATAGAATTCCACTGTAGGGGTGGTACATCTCTGAAGGTGTAATCGTTCAAATTGACCTTGGTGGTGACCCCTAAGTGTTGTAAGTACAAGGAGTTGGTTCCCCAATCCTGTACTATTTGCAATTGTCATAGGAAGGGCCTTCCTAGGATCATCTCATAGATGTTATTTTTCTCAAAGTCACATATAGCAAATGTATGTTCAAACCCCACACCACAAGTGGTTAGAGTTATCCCTTCGAGAAATCCTAGAGGTCTTTCAAAATGACCGTCGGCCATTTGAAGCTTCATTCTAGTTGGTCTTAATGTGGGTTTTCCCCATTGCTTCCACAAGGAGGTGGTTGCAATGGCAACACCAGCACCTGAATCTATGATTGCTTTGGTTGTGTAACCTTGGTAGGTGATTGGAAGATAAGTATTACCTTCTTCACCCTCACACATGTCCCCTATTTTGTCTAGAGGTATCTTTGGAACTTTTTGCTTAGAGCCTGTTTTTGGCTTATTGGAATCAAGTTCTGGAACCTGATCCTTCACATGATTCCTTAGCTCAGGTTTTGCTTTGAGCTTCTTGAAGTTGAGCCTGGTAGGCCTTGAACATCATGTCCAAGCCTTCTGGGGTTGGATCTGCAAGAACAGACCCTGGTTGCAGCCTATTTACAATGGGTGGTGGGGTGGGATGAGGTGAAGTGGATGGAGTGTCGGCATGCAAGGGGTTTTGAGATGCGATGTCTTCTATTTTTGTTTTTTCTTCTTTCAAGCTTTCTTCTAGTTCTGATAACTTTTTATTCCACTTGCGATTGGCCTTCTCTCTAGTATCTTTCCATGTCCTTGTTTTCCTCTTACTAGTTCTCCCGATTCACTCGACTCTGATTGCTCTACTGGTTTATCATGTTTTAATGCTTGTGCTCTAGTAACTGCATGTATAGGAGCCACATTACTGCAACTTGAACTTGAATCCGTCACTAAGCCTACCACATTAATGGGTGTAATCTTGGGTGCACTAGAGGGGTTTCTTGGACAATCTCTTGGGAGATGGTCTTTGCCACAATCAGGACAAAAAGCCTGTATGGTGATAGCATGTCCTTGACTCGGAGATGGCGGGTGGGGAGAATCACGAAGGAAATGGTCGCCCTGACATCTGAAACATGGTCCTCTAGGGGCTTGTGGTCTTACTTGTCTCAATTGGGGCCTAGGGTTAGCATTTGTGTACATGACATTGGAGTATTCAGGCTCCCAATTTTGTTCCATAGGTGGTGCCTCATATTGATACGGATATATCTCACTATGTTCAGGTGACTCTGTGTAATAAGCATGTGGACTACCTTCATGGGAGTAGTCTGAACTATGAGCATGAGATTCATTATCTAGTATCAATGGGTGGTTGGTTTCCCAAGACTGGTTGTGGTCTATATTGTGACTGATATTGCTGTTGTGGTCGATAATATGGCTGTTGGTATTGGTTCTGATACCTACCTTGTTGATAAGGTTGCTGATAAGTTTGTCTAACAGCCTGCCTATTGTAGGGACAATCTTGAGCCATGTGGTTTGTGTATTTTCTCTCAATAGTGCAATATGGAGCATTCCTTTCTTTAATGTTTTGGTTTTGCATTGGGCACACGTTAGCCATGTGGTCGCCTCCGCAAGTATAACACCGATTCAATGGGGTGACTCTCTGTGTTTCTCTATTTTGGACTCCCAGCTTCTTGGCAACTTGCTCAGTTATCTCATATATTTCCATGGAGATTCTCGAAGTATGACTAGTAGAACTATCAGAATCTTGATAGAGTTTGGATAGTCCTAACTCCTCACCCAAGTTGTCTTCTATGTCAATGCATGTCCGCACACACTCTTCTATGGATCTAGGCTCTTTCAAGTACACATATGATCTTAACTTTGTGCTCAGTAAGCCATCTAAGAACAAAGCCACTTGTTTGGCTGGTGTGGGTAACTCTGGAGCACGGCATCTTTCTAGGTACTGTCTGAACCTTCTACCTGCTAGTCGCACTGTTTCTTGGGATGTCTGCTTGAAGCTGTGGATCAAAGATGATGTGTTATGCCTGATACCACTCTTAGAAAATTCTACAATGAATTCGTCTAGTAGTTGACCTATATCGCGATATTTGCGACTACTCAATGGTTGAAACCAAGCTAAGGCAGTGCCCTTAAGAGTCAAACCAAATGCCTCGTAGTGGGTGAACAAATCCTCAACTTGTTCAGCTCTTAACACTTGTTTGAACTCGGCCACATGATCATAAGGATCTCCTGTCCCGTCAAAATAATTCTTCATTGTCGATCACTTGAGTGGGTCTAAGCATTCTTGTGTGCTCTTGGGGTCTAGGCAATGGAAAATCCTGTTCATCTCTTTGTTGCCTATGTGCTTGATGTCTCTCTCTTTCCGGTCTTTCATTTTCAAATCCTGATCTATTCCTGCCCACGGTGTGTGCAAAACTTACCTCAGGTCTCTCTCTAGTTCTTTCTCTCTGGGCTTCATGAGCTTGAGATGAACCTACTCCTTGGAGGCCATGGGAAACATTGGATCTTGGTGGAGGGAAAATCAATTCACTCTTCCAAGTATATGCATGTCAATCATGTTCGGTTACCAAGAACATCTTCTCTGATGTGTTGTCCAGGTAGACAACTTTGCCTGGTATCTCTGGATCCTTGAACTCGTAGATGATGACTATGCCCAATTGGCTAGGTTGATCTGGCTTGAATCTCCAAAAGGCTTCCTCTGTTTCTCTATTCAAGAATAGTTCTATGCTTTTGTTGTCTTGAGGAATCCAGTCTGGAGTGATCACTCTGGTCAAAACTGACTAACCTCTAGGAGTCTGGGGTCCTTGTCCTACATTTCCTTGTTCTAGGTCTCCTATCTCATTCTCAGGAATGACATTTCCAAACTCATCAGTCCTATCTGGTAGTTTGGTGACCACATACATGGTTCCTTCCTTATCAATGTATGAACTCTCTTCGAACTTGACCACCGGGTGTTCAAGTCCAAAGGGTTGATCTGGATTTTTGAGTTGGACCACTGATCGCCTCAGGCCATCCTCATAGATGCGAGCACCTAATCGGTTGGTCCGAATATATTCCAATTGTGTCTTATAGAGACCTTCTGGTGTTTGTAGATGGGCAGTTCCTGAGCTACCTGCAGGTTTCCCCATGCTAAAAGACATTTCTGAGTCTTTTGTGTCTGAGTTTAGTACGTAAGGACAACCACTTAGTTGTTGTGCCCAAGACTTAGCTGTATGGTTGACACTAGACTTAGAAGATCTAATGCTTTGCCTATCCTTGCCTAGGTGTCTACCAGATCTCAGGTTCATAAGCTTTGGTTAAGAGTCCAAAATTTCCCCTTGATATGGTTCAAAAATCCTTTGGAGTTCCCTTGGGTTCCTAGTCTCACTTGAGGGTCAACTTGAGGGTCAATTCGAGCTTTCCAACGAGCTATAGAGCTCAAAAAATGGACTTTGGATGAAAAAGTTATGTCAAATCAGGCTCCTGGGGGTCAAAACAGGCAAACAGGACCTTTTGGAAAAAATTGTGATTTTGTGAAATCAAGAGAATCATGATTTTGTGAACTTCAAGAGAATCGCGATTTTGTGAACTTCAAGAGAATCATGATGCTATGAAATTAGAGAATCGCGATCCTGTGAAACCAAGAGAATCGCGATCCTGTGAAACCAAGAGAATCGCGATTGTCAGCAGAGAATCGTGTTTTCACAGAATCGTGTTTTCACAAAATCGTGGTTCACAGAATCGTGTTTTCACAGAATCGTGTTTTCAGAGAATCGTGTTTTTCACAAAATCGTGTTTTCAGAGAATCGTGTTTTTGACATGAAAATCGCGATTGTCAACAGAGAATCGTGTTTTCATAGAATCGTGTTTTAGAGAATCGTGTTCTAGAGAATTGCGATTTTGTCTCAGAGAATCATGGTTTTCAAAATTTAGAGAATCGCGATTTTGAGCACAAGCACAGAATCGTGTTTTTTAGAATCGCAATTTTAAGCAGAGAATCCTGTTTTTGGGAATCACGATTTTGAGCAGAGAATCATGCTTTCACAGAATCGTGTTTTCACAGAATCGTGTTTTGACATGAAAATCACGATTGCCAATAGAGAATCGTGTTTGATCACAATCGTGTTTTTGGCTGAAAATCGTGATTGGTGAGAATCGCAATTTTGAGCACAACCATAGAATCGCGATTCTGAGAATGACCCCAGAATTGTGTTCCCTTCAGAGGGTTTCAGGCGGGAAATAGAAAATCGTGATTTTTTCAGAAAAAATTTAATTTTTCACAGAATCACGATTTTCTTCATAGAATCGTGTTTTTTGGCGAGAAATTCAAATTTTTGAGCGCCGAGCAATGGCGAGCTCCGTATGTGCAGAAAATCATGAAAAAAACACAGCGCTTGCTCTCTCTTGCACTTCCTAGCTCCTCCTCGCACAATAATGCATGAAAGATAGTATGAAAATGGTGAAAATGCACTAAGAAACAAGAAATTTCTATGAAGAAGAAGATGGAAGAAGGTGGAGATGATGATGATGATGAAGATGAAGAAGAAAAATCAGAAAATGAACAAAAATGACAGTTTTTTTACCTTCCAACGTCGCAAATCTATGATCTTACCATCACAACGCTCGTCCCCGAAGCTCTCTCCCCGACAACGGCGCCAAAATTTGGTGTAGCTCAAGCGTAAGCACCACCTCCTTTACTTGTCAATCCGCGGAGATGTGAGGACCGGTATGAAGACCACGAGCAAGTGAAGGCACAAGTGCATGAGTGAAAGCACACAAACATGCACACACATACACACACACGCGCACAAGGTAAGATCAAAGAGAGGAACAATGGAAAGCTTTGATTGCAAAAGCGTTCTCTTACAAAAGCTCTATTCTCTAACAAGCTAACCTCAAAAATGAGCTCTCTAGCTCTTTTTATAGTTTTTTGACTAGTTTTGGCCCTGTCCAGACCTAGTGTCCCGCCTAGTTAAAAATTAGGTTCCATGGCTTATTTTAGGGCTCAAACGGAGTCGAAAAATTATGAAAATTGGTAGGATGATACTTCTAATACTCCTCAAGCTCAAGGACTCCTTGGCTTGAACAAAATGGAGTTGGAAAAATAGAAAATGGTATTTACAATGGTTTTTAGTGATGAAAATCACTATTGTTGTAGGGGATTCTTCTGAAAATTTGACATACACTTCTTGGAGCTCCCTACTTGCTCCTTCTTCTTGTGTGTCCACATCTTTGATGTGCACCTGTGCTTTTTCATTGACCTTCAGCTTCAACATGGATCAACTCAACGCTTGGCATCGAGTTGTAGTTGATAAATCCTTATTTCTATGCACATGATTCACATGATGATTTCATGTTTGAAAATATGAGGTTTTATGCAAAAAGTTGATGCCCAACATCAAATTCCTGCTAAAAAGTCCACTTTCATGCAGCAAGTCGATGCTAGGCATCAAATTTGCAGTATAGAGCCATAATTTTTGCTTAAACAAGTAAGGTTTCATATTTTGGTAGCTCAAAAAGAGTCAACTTGTGAAGGTTATAACTTGGTGTGTAGTGCAACATTTTTAACAAGTAATAGCTTATTGGAAAGCTCTTCTCTTCTAATTTCATTCACCAAAAGATCTTGGAAAAATAGTATTTGTGCTTTCAGAAGAAGTAAAGTTCTCAGTTTTGGCTATCTTTTTTCAAAGTTTGGAGAAGCATTGAGTTAATGGTGACCATATAGGATGTCTAGTGTCACATCAATTCATTTCTTGTGATGTTTCATACATCAACAAGTGATATCAGAGCAGAAAGGTTCTAGAGAGCACAAGGCATCAAAGGTATGAGAAATTTTGGAAAGTTTTCATTAAAGTCTGAAAGTTGAAGCATTCAAAGACACAAGGCATCAAAAGATTACTTCAAAAGCATATTTATACACAAAGAACTCCAAAAGGTATTATTCTTTATCCTTTAAACTCACAGGTTGAAGCAGAAGCAAAGAAATATGGCATATCATATCTCCATTGAAAAAGTGGACAAAGATAATTATCCTCCATGGGTAATGAGAATGGAAGCCTTATTTATGAGTAAGGATATCATGATGTACATAACATGTGAAGAAGAGAAACGAGTATTTGAAGATGAAAGTTGACCAAAGAAAGAGGAACTGGATGCTTTAAAGCATTGCCAGAAGAAGGATGCAAGTGCAAAGGCATACATTTATAATACAATTTCGAATCATTTACTATCACTTATCAGAGGATTGGAATCAGTTGAAGATATACGAAATGCATTGGAGTATTATTTCCAAATTACTACGAAAGCAAGGAAATCAAGTCTATGGTCAGAGTTTACTAGACTCAAGAAGAATCCAAGTCAAAGTATTATTGATTATGTCACTAAGATGAAGGATGTAGCAGATAGTCTTGGATCCATAGATGAAGATATTGAAGATCATAGATTGATTGCTCAATTGCTTGCAGGTTTGAGAGGAGATGAAAGGTGGAAGCCTTTTGTCTTGTCAATTGAACTTTCTTTGAATTATTATGTTCTAGATTTGAATCAATTGCTTGGTTTGATGCTCACATTTGAGCAAGACTTAAGGGAGATGGAAAAAAAGGACAAAGTTCTGCAATGTACATGAAGAAGAAGAAGGAAGATAAAGATAAAGCAAAGGATGAAGAGGAATCGAGTTCTCAAGTTTATTATGCAAGAGGAAGAAGCATTGGCAAAGGAAGAAGCATTGGCAGAGGAAGAGCAAGAGGTTTTGGAAGAGGAAGAGGTAATCATAATAACAATCAGAAGGCTTGCTAGATCTCTAGATTGATTAATCATTTGGCTCATGAATGGCATAATCAACAAGGATCAAATCAAAATCAGAATAAAAATAGTATAGGCAAATTTTGAAGATATCAAAGTTATTCTTAGAGAAGTAGACAAAATCAAAGAGGAGGCTATGGTAGAGGTGGAGGAAGAAGTTGGGGACAGAATCAATCCTACAACACCACCTACGACAATTATGCAAATGACACATAGAATGAAAGTCATACATCATTGATGATGAATTCAATCAACACATTAGATAAAGAAGATCTAAAGGTATTTTACATTGACTTTGGATGTTCTAATCATTTTTCAGGAAACATAGAATTGATGTCAAAATTGGAAAAAGGCATTTCTAGTCATACCGTTCAAATAGGTGATACTACAAAACAGTGTACATTCAATTGAAAAACTGAAATGCAAGAGTGGAATAGATTTGCTAACCAATGTTTTATATGTTTCCACAATACCTAAAAACTTGATTAGTTTGGGACAGATAGTTGAAAAAGGTTTTCAAGTCAAGTTTAGAAATGAAGGAGCATTTGTTGAAGATCTAGAGAATGGATACAATCAGATTGTTTGTAAGAAAGAAGGTAGACTCTTTACTTTAAGAGTACAAGGGAACATTGGTCAAGATTTGCTCACACATGGTGAAGGAGTGATTACAGAACTTGATCTCTCACATAAGAGATTAGGTCATTTCAATGAAAGAGGAATTAAAGCTATGGTTGCAAATGAGTCTGTACTAGGATTACCAAACGTGCAAGGTCAACATATGATTTATAAATGTGAAGCATGTCAGATGGGAAGAGCACATAGGTTACCATTTAAGAAGCAAGGATTCAAACATGATGGAGTACTAGAGCTCATTCATACAGATGTATGGGGACCAACAAAAGAAGGATCTATCAATGGCTCAAGGTATTATGTTCTTTTCATTGATGATGCCACAAGATGGATAATTCTGTATGTTTTGAAGGAAAGATCATAAATGTTTGGATGTTTCAAGCATTTTCATGCATATGCAGAGAGATTCACAGGTCAAAAGCTTAAGAGATTGAGGTCTGATGGAGGGGGGGAATACTTCTCCCAAGTTGTCACATAATCCTAGTAGGAGATCGTTGAACCACACCTTAAGAGAGAGGATTAGGAAGTAATCCTCAACCATGGCTTTTGGGGCAAGCGGTTAGCCCATCGCACTCCTAACCGGGAGGTTGTGAGTTCAATTCCCAACATTGGTATCAGATTCTAGTTGAGAAATTAGGCAAGATGGAGGTTTGCACCTCATTCGTGGGCACTTGGAAAAAGCGCTTATCCATGGTGAGTGTGAAACTGGCCTTGGATGAAGGCGCATGGGCATTTGGGCACCCACGGAGGGTGGGATAGGTCCAAATTTGGTCCATGTGTTGGAGTTTGAAGTTGGTGGAAGCGCTCATGCATGGAAAGTGGATCCAAGAGTTAGAAGGGTCGACAAGTGAGCATTGAGGACAATGCTCAATCTAAGGGGGAAGGAATGTCACATAATCATAGTAGGAGATGGTTGAACCACACCTTAAGAGAGAGGATTAGGAAGTAATACTCAACCATGGCTTTTGGGGCAAGTGGTTAGCCCATCGCACTCCTAACCGAGAGGTTGTGAGTTCAATTCCCAACACAAGTATTCAATGATTATCTTTTGAATGCACTTATTAAGAGAGAAATAACCTACAGGTATACACCACAACAAAATGGTGTAGCAAAAAGAAGAAATAGGACTTTGGTTGAGTTTGCTAGAGCTATGCTAAAGGAGAAGAATTGTCCAAATTATCTTTGGTTTGAGGCTGTAAATACAGCTACATATCTTGTGAATAGATTACCATGTACAACTCTAAATCGAATGAATCCATATAAAGCTTGCTCAGGTAAGAAACCAACACTAGATCATTGTAAAGTGTTTTGATCAATTGCATATGCTTATGTGCCATCCTTAGACATAAACTTGAACCAAAGGCATAAAAGTATGTGTTCATTGGTTATGATGAAAAGCAGATGGGTTACAGGTTGTGGAATCCTCTAACCAAATAATTTCTTGTTTCTAGAGATGTTACATTTGATGAACAGAAAAGTTGGTATGCAGATCAAATTCATATAGTTGAAGAATTTGAAGAAGAGGTAAGAAGATGTGGGAAAGGAAAATCAAGTGTGCAAGTGAATGGAGATGAAGAGTATATGCAAGCAAGTACATCCAGAAGTGGATTAACAAGAAGAAATGAAGAAGTTCCTATATTTGATGAAGAGGTGTATCTAGACACACATGAAGAATGTGAACCAAGGAGGTCAAGTAGGACAAGAAGGCAACCGCAAAGATATTCTTATGATACTTCTTACATAACTCAGGAGAACTATGCATATATGGTCAAAGATGATGAAGAACCTCAGAAGCATGATAAAGCAAAAGGTAAGAAGCAATGGGAAGAAGCAATGAAGGAAGAATTCAATGCACTAGAGGAGAACAAAACTTGGGAACTTTTAAATGGTAAGAAGGTAATTAGAAATAAATGGATTTATAAATTGAAAAAGCTTGCAGATGGAAGTATAGCCACATACAAAGCTACCCTCATGGTGAAAGGCTATGCCCAAACTTATGGCATAGATTATGATGAGACATTCAATTTAGTAGCTAAGATGTCAACTATAAGGATAATCATTGCTATTGCAGCTTCAAAAGGATGGACTATGAGTTACCTGTATATAAATAATGCATTCTTGAATGGATACATATCCGATGAGGTATACATGGAACAACCTCAAGGGTTTATAGATTCCAAGTATCCAAATTTTGTGTACAGGTTGAGAAGAGCACTCTATGGATTGAAGCAAGCTCCAAGAGCATGGAACTATAGATTGGTGAAGTATCTCAATTATCTTGGATATTAAAGTTCAAAAGCAGTGCAAGTCTACTCATCAAAAGAAGAGAGGAAGGCACAATCTGCATTTGTATTTATGTAGATAACATTATAATCATAGGTACTTGAGATGAAGGAATTAAGGGGGTAAAGAGATTGATTACTTGAGAAAGAATTCAAGATGGGTGACCTAGGAAAGTTATCATATTTTCTTGGAATGGAAGTCACTTATATAGATCATGGCATATATGTATCACAAGAAAGGTATCTTCTGAACCTATTGAAGAAGTTTGGTAAGGAAAATTACAGAAAAGCTTCAACTCCACTTGAAGTCAATCACAAGCTCAGTAAATATGATGGTGTTGAATACAAAGATATGAGGAAGTATCAATCTCTTGTGGGAAGTTTGATTTATGGTACACTAACAAGACTTGATCTTAGTTATGCACTGGGAGTTCTGTCACAATTCATGCATTGTCCAAAGGATCCACATTGGATTGCAGGTGAAAGAGTTCTCAGATATATCAAAGGAACCATAACGAAAGGATTATATTATCCTTTTACTTCAGATTTGAAGTTGAGAGCCTATAGTGACTCAGACTGGGCAGGTAATCAAGATGACAGAAGATCAACTAATGGCTACATGATATACATTGGTGATAAGCTTGTAAGTTGGTGTTCAAAGAAACAGCATACAATAGCATTATTATCAATTGAAGCTGAGTGCAAAGGACTTGTAGAAGCAGCTAAGGAGGTCATATGGATGCAGACATTATTCAAAAGCTTGGACATTAATCAAGATATACCTACAATACATGGAGATAACATGAGTTCACTTTATCTTGCAGAAAATCCAGTATTTCATGCAAGAACAAAACATATAGAGATAGAGTATCATTTCCTGAGAGAAAAGGTAATGGAGAAATAAATTGAAGTGGAGTGCAATTCTACAAAGGATCAGATGGCAGATATAATGACAAAGAGCTTGGATGGTGTGAAGACTAGCAGATTCAAAAGCATAGCAAGAGTAAAATAATACGAAGACGATATGAAGAAATAGAAAATGTCAATTAGTGATTGAGGGGGAGCTCTTGAAGAATCAATCACAAATTGGACATAAAGATGAAGGTCAAAGTCTAAGAAGAAAAGCACATGCCTACGTGAAGGTACAATTTCACACATGTACTATATTTGTAAAGTTAGACTTAACTTTAGTTCTAGAATTTTCAAAAATCATGAGATTGAGAAAATCTATATAAATTTGTTTATATCAATAGAGGTGGTGAGAGTGAGAGAATGTGAGCATGAGAGGTTGAGATCTAGAGTTCATTTTGTATGAGTGAGAAACAGTCACGCTTCTTTGAGTAAGAAAGCACCTATAAATTTTTGAGTTTTTCATAGCTATGAGAAGAACTAATTAAAGTTCTATGTATGAGACTCTCTCTTCCATCTCCATACTTTGCCTACTGTGTAATGATCTCAAAAGTTCAAGTTTCCGAAGAAAGTCGATGTGTGGCATCGAGACTGAGATGATAAGTCGTTGTTTTATCTATATGCTTCAACTACTGCTGTAAAGTTTTTCAAAATAGGAGGTTGTTGGATCAACTCGATTCGTGGCATCGAGTTGTACTTCATAGCTCTTTATTTTCTATGCATATGATTCATGTGATGATTTTATGTTTGAAAATATGAGGTTTGATTCACTTGATGATTTCATGTTTGAAAATATGAGGTTTTATGTGGGAAGTCGATGCCTGGCATCAAATTCCTACTGAAAAGTCCACTTTTATGCATCAAGTCGATGCTAGGCAATGAATTTGGAGTATAGGGACATATTTTTTTCTAAAACTGGAAAGGTTTCCTATTTTGGCAACTTAGACAAGGTCAAATTGTGAAGGTCATAACTTGGTGTGTAGTCCAAAGTTTTTAACAAGTAATAGCCTGTTGGAAAGCTCTTCTCTTCTACTTTCATCGACTATAGGATGTTGGAAAAATAATATTTGTCCTAAGAGAAATAAGCAAAAAAAGTGAATTTTGGAGAAGCATTGAGTTGATGGTGACCATAGAGGTTGTCTAGTGTCACATTATATCATTTGTTGTGATGTTTCATACATCAACAAGACACAGAACTTCAATTAGTTCTGTGTCTTGTTGATGTATGAAACATCAACAAGAGAACCTCTATGGTCACATTAATTCATTTCTCCAAAATTTATGTTCGACTTTCTCAGTTTTGGCTATCCTTTTTCAATGTTTGGAGAAGCATTGAGTTAATGGTGACTGTAGAGGTTGTCTAGTGTCACATTAATTCATTTCTTGTGATGTTTTATACATCAAAAAGTGGTATTAAAGCATAATGGTTCTAGAGAGTAGAAGGCATCAAAGGTACGAGAAGTTTTGGAAAGTTTTCATTAAAGTTTGAAAGATGAAGCATTCAAAGACACAAGGCGAGAAGATTACTTCAAAAGTATATTTATACACAAAGAAATCCAAAAGGTATTATTCTTTATCCTTTAAATTCACAAGTTGAAGCAAAAGCAAAGAATTATGGTAGATCATATCTCCATTGACAAACTAGACATAGATAATTATTTTACATGGGTAATGAGAATGGAAGCCTTACTTATGAGCAAGGATCTCATGGTGTACATAACATGTGAAGAAGAGAAGCGAGTATTTGAAAAGATGAAAGCCGACCAAAGAAAGAGGAACTGGATGTTTTAAAGCATTGGAAGAAGAAGAATGCAAGTGCAAAGGCCTACATCTATAATACAATTTTAGATCATTCGCTACCACACATCAGAGGATTGGAATCAGCTGAAGATATATGGAATGCATTGGAATATCATTTACAAAGTACTACCAAAGCAAGGAAAGCAAGTCTATGGTCAGAGTTTACTACATTCAAGAAGAAACCAAGTCAAAGTATTAGTGATTATGTCACTAAGATGAAGGATCTAGCACATATTCTTGGATCCATAAATGAAGATATTGAAGATCATAGATTGATTGCTCAATTGCTTGTAGGTTTGTGAGGAGATAAAAGGTGGAAAACTTTTGTCTTGTGAATAAAACATTATTTGAATCATTATGTTCCAGATTTGAATCAATTTCTTGGTTTGATGCTCACATTTGGGCAAGACTTGAAGGGACATGGAGATAAAGGACAAAGTTCTTCAATGTACACGAAGAACAAGAAGAAATGAGATAAAGATAAAGCAAAGGATGAAGAGGAATCCAGTTCTCAAGTTTATTATGCAAGAGGAAGAAGCACTGGCAGAGGAAGAGAAAGAGTCTTTGGAAGTGGAAGAGCCTAATTAGAATAACAATAAGAAGGCTTGTTGGATCCGTGGATTGAGTAATCATTTGGCTCATGACTATTGACATAATCATCAAGGATCAAATCAAAATCAGAATAACAATAGCAAAGGCAAAGGTGGAAGATATCAAACTTATTCTCAGAGATGTAGAAAAAATCAAAGAGGAGGATATGGTAGAGGTGGAGGAAGAAGTTGGGGACAAAATAAATCCTACAATGTTTCTTACTTTCCCTAAGAGGGATTTTTGAAATCAGTTTTATGTGCAAAGAAATTGGTGTATCTCTTGTTGATATATTTAGGTAGTGATGTGTGAGAGGACCATCAGGGCACTTTTTTCCCTCTTTAGGAGGCTTTTTCGCTCGGCTTGTATATACGCCTATTGCCCTAATGGGCTACTTATCTTTGTACATTCTAGTGGTAATACATTCAGTATTGTGTGTTGTGCTCCAAGCTTCTTCTTCTTCCTTGTGCCGTTTGCGTGCTTTCGCAGACGTTTAACTCCAACAATTGGTATCAGATCAGGTCGTCGCTTCATCTAGCACATTGCCAACACCTCTCCAGTTGAAGTCTCAGAATCGCACAAATTTTGGTAAGCATACTCAATGTATCTTCGAGATCAAAACAACTTCACTTTGTGGTGTCGAAATCGTGATTTGAGCTCGTTTCAACCTCCAAACACACAATTCTGGTGTTTTTGTAGGCTATTTTGTCTTTTTGTGCCAAAGGTATATACCAGTTTTGGTTCGCCAATATAAGCATCTCAAAGTCTGCTACAGGTTTAGTAGAATTCGTTTGGGTAGTTATGTTCAACTTTTTGAGATACAATCAATTTTCTACATCAAGGTATTTTAGTCACCAGCCATGGCTGAGAGCAATGATGTATTTCGTATGTTGGCTGTTGAGGATAAGTTGGATGGTACCAACTACCCATTATGGGATTATATGATGCGACATGTATTGGTTGCAAAAGGACTATGGAACATTGTGTATGGTGTTGAAAAACATCCTATCACACCTGCAACTCTTACAACTACAAGTACTGAAGGTGATGCACAAGGTGTAGAAGATGATGATATTCTACATATTCCTATTCGTGCTGTGATTTTTGCTCCCCCTACTGCAGAGCAAATTCATTGGGATGGTAGAGATGCCCAGGCATATGCATTGATAGCTTTATCTGTCAAACATGTCATTATTCCTCACAGTTTCTCTTGCAGAATAGCTAAGGATGCTTGGGATACACTTGCCACATTGTACCAAGCTAGGAATGAGGCTCGTGTTGCTTACCTCCGAAAACAGTTAGAGAGTGAGCAGATGAATGAAGGTGATTCTATGGACAGTTTTTTAACAAAGATCAAAGACCTGAAGGAACAGTTGATTTCTGTTGATAAGGTTATACCACATAGCTCACTTGTGAAGACCGTTCTGAATAGTCTTCCTTATTCATATCAGAGTTTTGCTTCTACTCTTTGGTTGATGATGAAAGGCAATCCAAATGCCTTTTCATTTGAGGAGCTAGTCTCTATTTTGTTGCAGGAAGATCAGTCCAGGCAGAACAAGTCCATTATGCATGTTGCAGATCAAGCTTTCCTGGCTAGTCAAAAGGGCAAAGGAAAATGGAGCTCTTCAATTAGTAAGAAAAAATCTGCTAATTTTGCACAATCGAAGAGGGAAGACAAAGATGAAAAGAAATCAGAGAAGCAAAAATTGTGTTGCAAGTAATATAAAGGAAATGATCATATCATAAAGAATTGTCCAAAATTGGCTACTAAAGGGGCAAAGAAGAAAGAGGTTGGAATGGTTGTTGCAGAGGCCTCTACACCAAAAACAGAGTCTGCTAATCTTGTGCAGGAAGAAGAATCGTTGTGTACTACTGTTTGTAGTTTTGACCCATCTTCTCATGAGTAGTGCATGTCTACAGTAGGCTCAGATGTTTGGTACTTTGATAGTGGGGCGACCAAACATATCACCTCACAACGTAGTTTCTTCACTTCACTCGAGCCTTTCCCTACATGGAATACTGTCACATGTGCCAACAAGTCCTCTTATCCTATCATGGGAGTTGGTAAGATAATTTTGACTACTGCTAATGGTAGTTCTTTCACTTTGTCAGATGCTTTATTTGTGCAAGGCATCAAGAAGAATTTGTTATCAGTTTCAACTTTAGCCAAGATTGGCTTGGTTGTAAAATTTGTTGATGATAGGTGTACAATTCATGATCTGTCAAATGGCAATGTGATTATTGCTTCTGGCATTTTATGTCGTGGGTTGTATAAGCTCATAGATTATGAAAGGTATGTGAATGATTCGGCATGTGCAATACATGATTCTCAGGCTATGTCAGATGTAAAGCTTTGGCATGCACGCTTTGGTCATCTGAATTTTGCTAGTTTGCTACGCTTGCGGAAATCTGAAATGGTGTCCTCTTTGCCCAAACTTGAGGCACCTGGATAACATGTTTCTGAAGGCTTCATTTTGGGCAAAATGCAGCGTTCCTCATTTCCAAAAGATGGTTCAGTTCGAGCTACTCAAAAATTGCAGCATGTACATAATGATGTCTGTGGTCCTATGCAGACACCTTCTTTTGGAAATTATCTTTACTTCATGACTTTCATTGATTATTTTTCTAGGCATGCATGGGTATATCCATTGAAAGCAAAGTCCAAAGTGTTCATGTGCTTCAAACAATTTTTGGTTTTGGCTGAAAATCTGTGAGCATGTAAAATGGGCACCCTCCATTCTGATCGAGGGGGGGAATATATATCTTCTAATTTTAATGCATTTCTTGCTGAACGTGGGATAAAAATATAATGTACAATGCCGTATACACCTCAAAAAACTGGAGTTGCAAAATAAAAGAACAGGTCACTCATGGAGATGGTGAGGTGTATGGTCAAGAGTCAGGCTTTACCACATAGTTTCTGGCTTGAGGTTGTCATGTGTGTAGCATATGTACTTAACAGGTGTCCCACTAAAGCACTGCAATCTATCACTCCATATGAGGCTTGGCGTGATTGCAAGCCATTTGTTGCTCATCTGCATGTTTTTGGTTGTTTGGCATATGCATTAGTGCTTGAACAACATTGCAAAAAATTGGATAATAAAGCAATAAAATGTATTTTTGTTGAGTACAGTTCTGAAAGTAAAGGCTATCATCTATATCATCCATAGACTAAACACATTTTGGTTAGTCGTGATGTTTTTTTTGCGGAAGATGCTATTTAGCCATTGCTTTCATGTACTAAGGAGACATATGTTAGCTCCAAAGAAATGTATGATACTTTGCTTCCTCTTTTTACAGGTGGACAATCTAGTGTTGGTCCTAATGAGGCAACTTCTCAACCTTTGCAGGTTTCATGTGATGATGTAGATCATTCCATTTCAGATGCAGATTCACATGATGCACTTGTTGATGAGAGAGCTGATATTGAGGAGGCAAAAACTATGCCAAAATGGCTAGTGCAGAATTTGCATGACAGCAAATTAGATGCACCTCTGTCATATCATACTTGATCAAGCTCTCATAGTGCCTCTTTTGCATTGGATTGCTATGCTATGGCTGCATCTAGTCTTTGTGATGAGGCTGATCCTGTTTCATTTGATGAAGCACAAAATTCAGAAAATTGGATGGCTACTATGCAATCTGAATATGATGCTATAATGAAGAATGGTAGTTGGTCTTTGTGTGACTTGCCTCCTGGCAAGAAGGCCATTGGCACTAAGTGGGTATGCAAGTTGAAGCGTAAACCTGATGGTACATTTGACAAGTATAAGGCTAGGCTTGTTGCAAAGGGTTACGTGCAGGAAAGAGGCATTGATTTTGATGAAAACTTTGCTCCAACTTGTCGAATGACTACTGTTTGTAGCATTTGTGCACTTGCAGCTCATCATGGTTGGAATGTAGATCAGTTGGACATTAAAATGGCATTTCTGAATGATGACTTGCATGAAGAAGTCTATGTTTTTCAGCCCCATGGCTTTGTGCAGAAAGGGCATGAAAACCAGGTGTGCAGGTTAAAGAAGGCATTATATAGTTTAAAGCAAGCACCACGTGCTTGGTATGAAAAGATACATGGCTATCTGATTGCACATGGTTTTGAGAACAATCCAACTGAAAGCATCTTATATGTCAAGTGTGCTAATGATGTACTTCTGATCATTATAGTGTATGTTGATGACATGCTGCTCATTGGTCCTCATGAGAAGCATATTGCTAATTTCAAGGCTGATTTACATGCCTCATTTATCCCAAGGGGGGATCACTATCGCCAGATTTGCATGCTTTTTCTGACTCTTATTGGACTGGTTGCCATGACACTCTTGTGTCCACTAGTGGCTTTTGCTTCATGCTTGGTAGCTCATGTATATCTTGGTTGATCAAGAAGCAGCCCACTGTGGCCACTTCCAGTTGTGAGGCTGAGTATAGGATAGCTTTCACGACTGTTGAGTGTGTGTGGCTCAGACACCTTATGGCTAATTTGGGTGTTGGTCAGTCTTCTGCCACCACCATCTTCACTAACAATCAGAGTGCATTGGCAGTTGTGAGGAACCGTGTGTTCCATGCTCGCACTAAGCACATTGAGGTGCATTATCACTATGTCATGGATAGGTCCTCTACTGAGGAGATGAGCTTGGCATACGTGCCCACGCAAGAGAACATTGCAGACTTTTCATAGAGGCTCTGCCTAGGGAGAAGTTTGAAGCTTTCTGCAAAGCTTTGGGTTTACTTCCTTTTGTGGAGTGATTTCCACATAGCTTGGTGCTTCATTATACATGAGTGCCAGCTCCTTGTTCGCTGCATCACTCCCAGGGGGAATTTGTTGATATATTTAGGTAGTGATGTGTGTGAACACACTAGGACCGCTGGGGCACTTTTTTCCCTCTTTAGGAGGTTTTTTTCCCTCGGCTTGTATATACGCCTATTGCCCTAATGGGCTACTTATCTTTGTACATTCTAGTGGTAATACATTCAGTATTGTGTGTTGGGCTCCAAGATTCTTCTTCTTCCTTGTGTTGTTCGCGTGCTTGTGCAAACGTCTAACTCCAACATCTCTATAACCCTAAGTTTTGCATATCCTTCATCTCTACATAGTCTATTTTGTAGAGAGTTGTTGATTGACCTAAAAAGATCCATTTGAGGTATTCTATAGCTTGTTGGAAATCTTATGAACCATACTAAGTGTGGCTAAAATCTTAGGTGATTTGGATCAGTATAAGGCAGGCGAATCAAAGTATTTTTGCAAGGTAGTAAAAAAGGTGTGTGAAGGGACCTAGGTATTGTGTTCATTTCACTTCTAGTGTGCAAATCTGAGGGATCAAATTCCATTAGTTGGTATTAGAGTAGGAAACATCCTTTGAAGAATCTAGAAGAGTTACATAGAATCTTGGACATCAAGGCTAAGAGATACATTTTTGTGTAACCCTAATTTCCCATTCATTATGGCAGATCTAGGTCAAAAATGGAAGTTGCTTGACGAAGATAACTATCCGCCATGGAGGTTTAGAGTCATGAATTACCTCATGAGCAAAGGTTTATGGACTATTATGTGTGGAGATGAAGATAAGCCTGATGTGGATCCCAAAGATCCAAAGGTCACCAATTAAGAATTGAAGATGTTGAAGGATTGGGAGGAAAGGGATAGGAGAGATATCTTCTACATATCACAGGTAATCTCTAACACTATGATTGGTCATATATGAGTTTGATCATGCTAGAGATGTTTGGGAGGCCTTAGAGAAGATATATGCCACTTCCATAAGAAGAAAAAAGATGCAACTTAAGAATGAAGTCCATTCCTTGAAGAAGGGTAGTGGTCAATCTATTGTTGACTACACCTTGAGGGTGAAGGAGTTGAGGGAGCAATTGGCATCTATTGGCTACAAAATAGATGAGGAAGATCTTGTGCAAATTACTCTCAATGGGTTGAGAGGGGAAGACAAGTGGAAACCCCACATTACTACCATCTTGTATAGAGATCCTCTACCAACTCTTGAGGAGTTGATCCCACACCTAGTGGCAAAAGAGGTTGCCATAGGAGACACATCCAAGAAGGATGGTCACTCACAGGTCTTATATTCTAGCAAAGACAAAGGAAAGAGTGGCAAGAAGGGGAAATAAGGAAAAAGCAAATCAAAGCAATCCAAGGAAGAAGATTCAGATTCAGAAGAAGATAGCAAGGCATCATCTTCAAGGAAGGGCAAGAATGTGGTAAGAAGAACCCTCATCAAGGTAAAACTTGTCTTATATGTGGTAAGGAGAATCATATTTCTTCAAATTTCTGGTTCAAGGATGACAAAGGCAATAACAAGAAGGATCAAGGGACCTATGTTAACAACTCCAAGAAGAATGATGAGAAGGAGACCTTGCTAGCCATGAGACATGGCTACACTAGTGATCCCAAGGACACAAAGTGGTACATAGACTCTGGATGCTCTAATCACATGTCATGTATGGAGGAATCTTTTTTTCATACGCAGGTCCCAAGCTCAAAAGTTTGTGTGGATACAGGAGATAACGTTGAGCATCCCATTACACATTTGGAAGATGTGAAGCTAGTTGAAAGTAAATCTATCAAGACTCTTAAAGATGTGCTCCATGTTCAACCTATTTCCAAGAACCTTATCTCTATAGGACACATGTTAGAGAGAGGTATGAAAGTTATATTTGATGCAACAGGGTGCATGGTGAAGCAATGAGGCAAGGTCATTGCCAAGGGAAGCAAACAAGGCAGATTGTTCACTCTAGATGTTGCTTCTACACACAACAAGGTATGTTATGTGATGATTGGTAACAAAAGGATTGCAGAGATTGATCTTTGACACAAGAGGATAGGACATATCAATATTCCCAAGTTAAAAAGCATGTGCAAAGTAGGTTTATTGCAAGGACTACCAAATCTTGAAGGCCAAGATC
Organism: Ceratopteris richardii; assembly: GCA_020310875.1. Lineage (NCBI taxonomy): Eukaryota > Viridiplantae > Streptophyta > Polypodiopsida > Polypodiales > Pteridaceae > Ceratopteris > Ceratopteris richardii. Next base: position 67,963,767 of record CM035422.1, read on the forward strand.
TACATGATTTTTGTGATGCTTATCAGCTAGGTAAGCAAGCAAGGAAGCCATTTCCAAGGAGTGAATACAGATCCTCTAACCTCTTGGAGCTTATACACTCAAATTTAGGGAGCCTTGGTAGAGAGTCTTCATTGGAAGGAGCTAGGTACTTTGTCACTTTCATTGATGACCACTCAAGAAAGCTATGGGTATATGTGATCAAGGAAAAATTAGAATTATTTTTCATGCTTTTAAAAGTTTAGGTCCATTGTTTAGAAAATATGTGATGCACACATCAAGACACTAAGGTCAGATGGAGGGGGAGAGTATTTCTCCAAGGAATTCACAAAGTACTTGCAAGAAAATTGCATAAAGAGGCACTTTACATGCAGGTACACCCCTCAACAATATGGTGTTGTAGAGAGGAAGAATAGGCATTTGGTTGAGATAGCTAGAAGTCTCATAAATGAAGGTATGTTACCATTCTCTAATTGGGTTGAGGTTATAAATACAGCTTGTTACTTGATAAACAAGGTTCCAACAAGTGGTGTTCATAACTTGACTCCACACAAAGTCTATTATGGCAAGAAACCAACTATGGAGCACCTCAAGGTATTTGGATGTGTATGCTTTGTTCATGTTCGTAGTGAACTGAGAACAAAGTTAGAGCCCAAAAGTGAGAATTGTGTGTTCATTGGCTACCCAAATGAGCAAAAAGGCCCAAGTGTTATAGCCCTGTCTCAAAGAAGCTATATGTGTCAAGAGATGTTGTGTTTGATGATTCAATTTCATGGTATGGAGACAAGGGCAAGGCAAAGTTGGATGAAGAGGATCAAGACGAGTATGTAGACTTTGATGTGCTGATTCAACCTCAAGATTCAATCACAATCAGTGGAACAGAGGCCTCTACATCTAAGGTACACTCATATGATCACTCTTACACTTATGATTATGAAGGATCATCCTCTACTTCATAGTATATGCAAGAGATAGAGTATGACACTAGGGAATCTCAAGAGGATTCAAAAGAGGAAGATCTTGAGGAGGTTATTACTCCTAATGTAAAGCTCAATAGACTCAAGAAGCAATATCCTAAGGGTCAAGAGAGGAATTCTACAAGGAAGAAGGCATCCCCACAAAGGTATACATATGGTTCTTTCATGGAAAAGCACTATGCATACATGATTAATGTCATTGCAAATCAAGATGTAGATTCTTATGAGGAGGAAAAGACCAAACTAGAGTGGAGGAAGGATATGTATGAAGAGTTCAAAGCTCTTAAGGAGAACAACACTTGGGAACTAGTACCCAAGAAGGAAGGCATGAAGATAGTCCAAAACAGGTGGGTGTACAAGACCAAGAGGAATGCAGATGGAAACTTGGCAAGGTACAAGGCTACACTAGTAGCCAAAGGCTTCACACAGACACAAGGGGTGGATTATGAGGAGACTTTTAGCCCTATGGCAAACAAGGCTACCATTAGAGCTCTCGTAGCCCTATGTGTAGCAAGGAGGTGGCCTATCTACCAGTGGACATAAAGAATGCTTTCTTGAATGGTGAGTTACAAAAAGAGGTGTTCATGGAACAACCTCAATGGTATGTAGATCCACAACATCCTACCTATATTTGGAGGTCGAAGAATGCCTTGTATGGCCTAACGCAAGCCCCAAGGGCTTAGAATCAAAGGCTGGTGGATTTCTTGAAGAGATGTGGTTTCTCTCCAAGTGATGTCGATCCATCCTTGTATGTGAAGAAGACAAATCACAAGATATGTTTGATATGCATATATGTAGATGATCTCCTTGTGATAGTTGATGATGATGCAAGTATAAGGACCATCAAAGAGAAGCTTGGAAGAGAGTTCAAAATCTCAGATTTAGGTGTGCTAAAGTATTTTCTTGGCATTGAGGTGATCTATGGGAAAGAAGGTATCTATCTCTCACAAAAGAAGTATCTTCTAAATGTGTTGTTTAGGTTTGGCATGTTAGATTGCAAACCAATAGCTCAACCTATGGATTCAAATGTCAAGTTAAGCAAGGAAGATGGTAAGAAGCTAGAAGACCTCACAATATACATGAGCATTGTGGGATCATTGATCTATGCTATACTCATAAGGCCTAACTTGTGCTATGTAGTTGGAGTTCTATCTCAGTTCATGCATGCAGCCATAGATACACATCGCAATCATGCAAAGAGAGTGTTAAGGTATGTGAAGAGTACAATTAATCATGGGTTGCTATATAGGTATGATGAAGAAATTCAAGTAAGAACATGGAGTGATGTAGATTGGGCAGGGAGTGTTGATGATAGAAGGTCAATTGCTGGCTATGTTTTCATGCTAGGTACAAAAGCAATTTCATGGATGAGCAAAAAGCATCTCACAGTTGCATTGAGTTCAACAAAGGCTGAATCTGGAGCTTTAGCCCTCACTACATGTGAAGAAATGTGGCTTAAGAAGCTCTTCAAATATTTTGGTGTACAACTTGGACCAATTCCTATTTATGGAGATAACATTTCAATCCTACATCTTGCTAACAATCCCATGTATCATGCAAGGAGCAAGCACATTGAGGTGCATTATCATTATGTAAGGAAAAAGGTTGCATGTGGGGACATTAATGTTCATTTTGTAGGTACAATGGATCAATTTGTAGATTTCACCAAAATCTTAGATGTGACCAAGTTAACAAAGTTTCAAAGGCTATCAGATTGCTTGATATGGACACTATCACCTTAAGCTTGAGGGGAAATGTTTAAAATGTGAACTATGCAAGCTTTAGGTGGATAAAGAGGACAAAAGACCTTAATATGGACAAAATACATGACTTAGATCACTTAGGGTGGTCTCAAGGTCGGGCAAGGTTGGGAAAGGTAGTCCTAAGGTGGTGGAAAACTTGGAAGAGGCATCCAAAAACTATAAAATGAGGTGAAGAGACACCAAATGCATGGAAGTCTTGTAGGTCATTGAAGACCAAGAGACATATACTCAAGGAGGCTCAAGGAGAGAGTCATCCAAGGTGCAAGGAGCTGAAAATGCAATAGTACAAGCTTGGAAAACATAGAGGATGATGTCAGATGCATACAGGAGGAGTAAGGAGGAGCTATCAAGTCCACATCCCCTCTAGTCTCTTATAGGTATAGACATAATCTCCTTATAATAGCTGTAACTCTTTGTGTACATATCCAATTCAAGATATTTAAAGTGGATTTTGTAGCTTATGTATGTGATTTAATTTTCCTTATAGGGTTTCTTGAAATTAGTTTTATGTGCAAAGAAATCGGTGTATCTTTGTAACCCTAATTTCTACATATCATACATCTATGTATAGTCTGTTTTGTACGAAGTTATTGATTGGCCTAAATAGATCCATTTGAGGTGTTCTATAGCTTTTTGGAAAGTGTATGAACCACAATAAGTGTGGCTAAAAGCTTAGGTGATTTGGATTAGTGTAAGGCAAGTGAATCAAAGTTTTTCTAGAGGGTAATAGAAAAGGTGTATGAAAAGACCTAGGTATTGGGTTCATTTCACTTCTAGTGTGAAAATTTGAGGGATTAAATTCCATCACTTAGTCACTATACCATTAGATTTAGCCTTGACAGTAGAACGGTCATGCATGTTTGGCCGTGCATGTTCAGGAGAATACAAAAATGCTAGACTCCTGGACACTAATCCATGGAAGTTTGGATTACGACTGGCTACATTAGTAGTTTTCGTGCAAACCAAGCCTTTTGGCATTTCTCATACGCTCTATTCGTTAATGAAGGATGTTGAAGCAGCCAAAGGCAAGGTTAATTAGGTTGTGATTATTTTTAGAAGGATAAAGAAAGAATTGCACTGATTGTGTAGACCGACTCGCAAGCCTCAGCAAGTGGATACAAAGTTCGATGTGCTATTGGCTTTGCTGGTCGCTATAGCTCCTTTGCCTAGGTTTTGATAGTTCATGGTGGTGGATGAAGAAGATTTCCTCCAAGCAGGTAAGATATAGATTAAAAGAGCAGTATCGAACCTACTAAACCCTTTGAATGCAAAGACGCAAGCTCGGGTCCATATTGTTCAGGAAGTTATGCGCCAAGCAGAAGAACAACAACAACAAAGAATGCAAGAGCAACAGAGGAGGAGCTTCGAAACAACAAGAGGAGGAGGCTATCATAGTTGCTGACGCCCAACAGTGGCAATAGATAGTATTGGATGAGGCTTCCCATCAACAACAACAATAGCAGCAAATGAGAAGCAACAGTACAGAAGGACAACCTTAGCAATATCCTTCACATAGCCAAGGACCCGGTGGGCAACAACAACAACAACAAAGGCAGCAACAACAATAATAGAGGAGTGATGAAGATCAAGGGTAGTCCGGACTACCCAATCCATCAACGCAGCAGTCCCCAATAGGTGGTCAATCTATTAACCCTTCATAAAATTTGGAACACGATCAAGATTCTCACTTTTCGACATTGCAATGAACTGAAACCAATCAGTTTAAGCCTTCATCTTCAATTCATTTCCCTATATTCAGTAAGAGAAACTCTGATCCATGGAGGAATCAAGTAGGTAAAGTCTAGTTACTTGCTATGAATTGTTCTTCGATTATTTATCCTTGGTTTTTTAAGAATTATCAAGTAATCGCCAACACAATTGCCGATGCAGCTTGCTTGATAGCATTATGCTCCATTCAGATGGAGGAGCGCGTTGTTCAACTGTCAACTCAATCTCAACTAGAGAAGTTACATGTTGATTTGTTGCTTTTAAAGCAAAAGAATGATCAATTAGAGGATGCATTAGCTGGAAGGGGAAATTGTTATAATGAATGTTGAGATATCAAGCTCAACATGTGATGATCCAGGATGACACATATCACTTTTGCATTTCTTTGACATGTATAGAGGTCACACTGGTATATGTCAGGGATACTTCATTGAGCTTTACTAGATTTATCTACCGAGAGTGATGGCACATTTTTTTTCTTGCCAATTCACTCATTTGCGGACATTAGGATTTTCCTTATGTACTTTTCTTTATATATTGCACTTGTTGTATTGTTGTTTTAGGTCATTCTTGTACATTCCTTTTATGTAATAGAAGAAAAAGAAGAAGAAGAAGAAGAAGACCATTCTTCCTTGCCTCAATTTGTGTGTGTGCTCTTCTTTGATTGTGATTGTGTGTGTGTGTGAGCTCTCTTCCTTATCTCCTTCCTTGTGACATGGTATCAGAGCCATTGTGGTTGTAGAGAGCTCGTGGAGAAGGCCGACAGTGAAGAGTACGTGAGATAGCATCGATTCACAAATGACCTCAGATTGCTATGAAAATTGGGGTGAAGGTAGAAGGCCTCAAAATATTTTTTACAATTATCCCTTTAGGGTCACTTGCTTTTGCCAAATTTTTGTTTCGGAGTCATCTCAACGTCTATTTTGAGCCCGCAAGGTGGGGTCCATAGAAAAACTAGGTCAATTTGCAAAAATGTAACTTGCATCTTGTTCGGCAACACTCATACATTCGAAGTCCAAATTTTCAAGTGATTATGTGCACCGTTGATACACGAAAACTGTGTTTTTTCTGAGATAAAACTATCACATCAAAGTGCGACAGTGTTCAAGCAGAAGTAGTGCTTGTAGTGTTTTTGCAGTGTTGTGAATCGCTGCAAAAATGGAAAACGTAGATGGAATGAGTCAGCTTATGAGCGATAAGCTAGACAAGAACAACTTCCATGCTTGGACATTAAATATGATGAATTTCCTGATGGGAAATGGCTACTAGAAGTACATCGAATGAGAGAATGAAAATGCTCCGTAGTTACTAGAGAGGAATCAGACTGCGGACCAGTTAAGAGCATATGAGGAATCGAATCAAGGAGCACAAAAAATAATGTATTGGTTATCTATTAGCACAGGATAGCATGATTGAGCACATATAAGATGCCAAGACTCTAAAAGAGGCTTGTAATAGTTTGGTCACATTGTATGAGACCAATACAAAGGCACAGAAATTGCAACTCAAGAATGAGCTGCATACACTAGAGAAAAAGGACACCTCGATAAGTGACTACACTCTGAAAATCAAAACCATATGTGAGTCGCTTGCATCTATTGGCATGAATGTAGATGATGATGATAAGGTGGAAGTGTGCCTTCATGGTTTAGGAGCTGCATATAAGCAGTTCAAAACTTCTATACAGACCACGGAAAATATTCCAAATTTTGTTGATCTAGTGTCCATGTTGATTATTGAAGAAAAGAATTTTGGTGAGGGCTCAAATTCCCAACAAAAACCTAGTTCTGATTAGGAGTTCTACTCTAGTAGAGGAAGAGGTAGAGGTAGAGGTTTCAGAAGTGCAAGAGGTAATAGTAACCAAGTCCAAGGTCAAAATCAGAATCATGCAAGAGGTAGAGGATGTTGGAGATAGATGTCTACGGAAGCACGCGAACAGCACAAGGAAGGAGAAGAAAGCTTGGATCACAACACACAATACTGAATGTATTACTAGAGAATGTACAAAGATAAGTAGCCCATTAGGGCAATAGGCGTATATACAAGCCGGGGGAAAAAAAACTCCCAAAGAGGAAAAAAGTGCCCACAGCGGTCCTAGTGTGTTCACACACATCACTACCCAAATATATCAACAAATCCCCCCTGGGAGTGATGCAGTGAACAAGGAGTTGGCACTCATGTATAAGGAAGTGCCAAGCTATGTGGAAATCACTCCACAAAAGGGAATACTCAGCCTCACAACTGGAGTGGCCATAGTAGGCTGCTTCTTGCTCAACCAAGATATACATGAGTTACCAAGCAGGAAGCAAAAGCCACTAGTGGACACACGAGTGTCATAGCAACCAACCCAATTAGAGTCAGAAGAAGCATGCAAATCTGGCAATAGGGATCCCTGCTTGGGATAAAACAACCCAAGTAGCCGAGTACCACTCAAATAGCAAAAGATGCGCTTAACTGCTTGCCAATGCTTGACTCTTGGGCAATGCATAAACCTGCTCATCTGTGAGACAGCAAACTGAATATCTGGTCAAGTAGTGCATAAGTAAATCAAGCATCCAACAGCTTGATGATAGAGAACAACATCAAATGCATCTCCAACATCATGAAGACTCAATCGTAAACCTGTCTCCATAGGAGTGGCAATAGGCTTACAGTCTTCAAGGCCAAAACGCTGCAATAATGTGTCAATATATTTCACTTGACACAAAGCCATTCCACCATCAACATGCATAAATTGAATGCCCAAATAGTGATGCAAATGTCCCAAATCATACATCTCAAATGAGGCATGAAATCAGCCTTAAAATCAGCAATATGCTTCTCAATAGGACCAGTCAGCAGCATGTCATCAACATAGACAACAATGATCAGAAGCACATCATTAGCACGCTTAACATATAAGGTGCTTTCAATTGGACTGTTCTCAAAACCATGTGCAATCAGATAGGCATGTATCTTCTCATACCAAGCATGTGGTGCTTGCTTTAAATCATATAATGCCTTCTTTAACCTGCACACCTGGTTTTCATGCCCTTTCTGCACAAAGCCATGGGGCTGAAAAACATACACTTCTTCATGTAAGTCACCATCTGGAAATGCTGTTTTAATGTCCAACTGATGTACATTCCAACCATGATGAGCTGCAAGTGCACAGATGCTCCGAACAGTAGTCATACGGCATGTAGGTGCAAAGGTCTCATCAAAATCAATGCCTCTTTCCTGTGCATAACCCTTTGCAACAAGCCTGGCCTTATACCTGTCAACTCTACCATCCGGTTTACGCTTCAGCTTGTATACCCACTTAGTGCCAATGGCCTTCTTGCCAAGAGGCAAGTCACATAAAGACCAGATACCATTTTTCATTATATCATCATATTCAGATTGTATAGCAGCCATCCAATTTTCTGAATTTTGTGCTTCATCAAACGAAACAGGCTCATTCTCATCATAGAGACTAGATGCAGCCATAGCATAGCAATCTGATGCAAAAGAGGCACTATGAGAGCCTGAACGAATACGATATGACAGAGGTGCATCTAATTTGCTGTCACGCAAGGTCTGCACCAGCCATTTTGGCATACTTCTTGCCTGCTCAATATCAGCTCTCTCATCAATAAGTGCATCATGTACATCTGCATCAGAAATGGAATTATCTGCATCATCATATGAAATCTGCAAAGGCTGAGAAGTTGCCTCATTAGGACCAGCACTAATCTGTCCACCTGTAAAAAGAGGCAGCAAAGTATCATACATGTCTTTGGAGCTAACAGATGTCTCCTTAGTACATGAAAGCAATGGCTGAATAGCATCTTCCACAAAAACAACATCACGGCTAACCAGAATACGTTTAGTCTGTGGATGATACAGACGATAGCCTTTACTTTCCGAACTATACCCAACAAAAATACATTTTACAGCTTTATCATCCAATTTTCTGCGATGTTCTTCAGGCACTAATGCATATGCCAAACAACCAAAAACAGGCAGATGAGAAACAGATGGCTTGCGGTCATGCCAAGCCTCATATGGAGTGATAGACTGCAGTGTTTTAGTGGGACACATGTTCAATACATATGTTGCACACATGACAGCCTCAAGCTAAAAACTATGTGGTAAAGCGTGACCCTTGACCATACACCTCGCCATCTCCATGAGTGACATGTTCTTTCGTTCAGCAAATCCATTCTGTTGAGGTGTATACGGCACTGTACACTGGTGTTTTATCCCATGTTCAGCCAGAAATGCATTAAAATCAGAAGACATATATTCCCCCCCTCGATCAGAACAGAGGGTGCCCATTTTACATGCTGACAGATTTTCAGCCAAAACCAAAAACTGTTTGAAGCACATGAACACTTCGGACTTTGCCTTCAATGGATATACCCATGCATGCCTGGAAAAATCATCGATGAAAATCACGAAGTAGAGATAATTCCCAAAAGAAGGTGTCTGCATAGGACCACAGACATCACTATGTACTAGCTGCAATTTCTGAGTAGCTCGAACTCAACCATCTTTTGGAAAGGACGAACGTTGCATTTTTCCCAAAATACAGCCTTCACAAACATATTTTCTAGGTGCCTCAGTTTTGGGCAAAGAGGACACCATTTCAGATTTCTGCAGGCGTAGCAAACTAGCAAAATTCAGATGACCAAAGCGTGTGTAGCTCAATGATGAGTAGCACCTCCTTTAATGTCAATCCGGGAAGACGTGAGGATGGTATGGTGACCTCGAGCAAGTGAAGGCACAAGTGCGTGAGTGAGAAGCACACCAACATGCACACACATACACACACACGCGCACACACAGCAAGACAAAGAGAAAGACAATAGAGTTCTTTTAGATTACTTTCAAAATGTTCATACAAGTTCAATTCTATTACAAGCTAACCCCAAAAATGAGCTCCCTAGCTCTATTTATAGTTTTTGACTAGTTTTTGGCCTTGTCCAGACCTAGTGTCTGGCCTAGTTAAAAATTAGGTTCTCTGGCCTATTTGGAGGTTCAAACGCAGTCTAAAAAATGTGAAAACTGATAGGTAGGTACTTCTAAAGCTCCTCAAGCTCAAGGACTCCTTGGCTTGCACAAAATGGAGTTACCAAAATATGAAATGATATTTATAATGGTTTTTAGTGATGAAAATCACTATTTTTGTAGGGATTTCTTTTAACAGTTTGACATACATTTCCTGGAGCTCCCTACTTGCTCCTTCTTCTTGTGTGCCCACCTCTTTTATGCCTGAAAAATTTAGATGGCCTACTTGCCAGATCTTCTTTGACTACTCTGTCTGCTTGTGCCTTCTCTTCGCTCCGACTCCCTTCATTGGCTTCCTTGTCTTGTGAGTCCTTTAGTTCCTTGACTGCTGCCAATAGCGTGCATGCCAAAGCTTTGCATCTGACATAGCCTGAGAATCATTTACTGCACATGCCGAATCATTTACAGATCTTTCATAGTCTATGAGCTTATACAGCCCACGACATAAAATGCCAGAAGCAATAATCACATTGCCATTTGACAGATCATGAATTGTACACCTGTCATCAACAAATTTCACAACCAAGTCAATCTTGGCTAATGCAGAAACTGATAACAGGTTCTTCTTGATCCCTGGCACAAATAAAGCATCTGACAAAGTGAAAGAACTACCATCAGCAGTAGTCAAAATGATCTTACCAACTCCCATAACAGGATAAGAGGAGTTGTTGGCACATGTAACAGTATTCCCTGTAGGGGCAGGCTCGAGTGAAGAGAAGAAACTGCACTAAGAGGTAATATATTTGGTCGCCCCACTGTCAAAGTACCAAACATCTGAGTCTATTGCAGACATGTACTGCTCATGAGAAGATGGTTCAAAACTACAAACAGTAGTAAATGCCCATTCTTCTTCCTGCACAAGATTAGCAGACTTTGTTTTTGGTGTAGAGGCCTCTGCAACAACCATTCTAGCCTCTTTCTTCTTTGCCTCTTTAGCAGCCAGTTTTGGACAGTTCTTTATGATATGATCATTTCCTTTACAATACTTGCAAAACAATTTCTGCTTTTCTGATTTCTTTTCATCTTTGTCTTCCCTCTTCGATTGTGCAGCATTAGCAAATTTCTGCTTACTAGTTGAAGAGCTCCATTTTCCTTTGCCCTTCTGACTAGCCAAGAAAGCTTGATCTGCAACACGCATAATGGACCTGTTCTGCCTGGACTGATCTTCCTGCAACAGAATAGAGACTAACTCCTCAAATGACAATGCATTTGGATTGCCTTTCATCATCAACCGAAGAGTAGAAGCAAAACTCTGATAAGAATCAGGAAGACCATTCAGAATGGTCTTCACAAGTGAGCTATCTGGTATAACCTCATCAGCAGAAATCAACTGTTCCTTCAAGTCTTTGATCTTTGTTAGGAAACTGTCCATAGAATCACCTTCATTCATGTGCTCACTCTCCAACTGTTTTCGGAGGTAAGCAACACGAGCCTCATTCCTAGCTTGGTACAATGTGGTAAGTGTATCCCAAGCATCCTTAGCTGTTTTGCAAGAGCGTATGTGAGGAATAATGGCACGTTTGATAGACAAAGCTATCAATGCATGTGCCTGGGCAGCTTTGCCATCCCAACGAATCTGCTCTACAATAGGTGCAGCAGAAACCATAGTACGAACAGGAATATGCAGAATATCATCATCTTCGACACCTTATGCATCAGCTTCTGTACCTGCCGTTGTAATAGTTGCAGGTGTGATAGGATGTTTTTCAACACTCTGCACCCAATACATGTCGCATCATATAAGCCCACAACGGGTAGTTGGTACCATCCAACTTATCCTCAACAGCCAACATACGAAATACATCACTGCTTTCAGCCATGGCCGGTGACTAAAATACCTTGATGCAGAAAATCGACTGTATCTCAAAAAGTTGAATGGAACTGGCCAGACGAGTTCTGTTAGACCTGTAGTAGACTTTGAGACGCTTAAACTGGCGAACAAAAACTGGTATATACCTTTGGCACAAAAAGACAAAATAGCCTGTACAAGCACTGCGATAGTGCGTTCGGAGGTCGAAACGAGCTCAGATCACGATTTCGGCACCACATGGCGAAGCTGTTTTGATCTCAGAAACATGCTGAGTATGCTTACCAAAAATTCATGCGATTCTGAGACTGCAAATGGAGGAGTGTCGATGGTTCCCTAGATGAAGCGACGACCTGCTCTGATACCAATTGTTGGAGATAGACGTCTGCGGAAGCACGCGAACAGCACAAGGAAGGAGAAGAAGCTTGGAGCACAACACACAATACTAAATGTATCACTAGAGAATGTACAAAGATAAGTAGCCCATTAGGGCAATAGGCGTATATACAAGCCGGGGAAAAAAACCTCCTAAAGAGGGAAAAAAGTGCCCCGACGGTCCTAGTGTGTTCACACACATCACTACCTAAATATATCAACAGAGGATAGTTTTGAGGCAGGGGGAGCCAAAGAGGCCGTAGAAATTTCCAAAGAAATGATGCAGGTAGTTAGAGTAAAGGATGTTGGAATTGTGGTAAACCTCGACACTTTGAACGTGATTGCACCTTGAAGAATCAAAATAATAAAAGGCAGCAAAATAACTATGCATCCACAAGTGCAGATGATTCTGAGAAGTTCTTCATGGTTCAACATCATATGATGAATATGGTGTCTGTTGATGTTTTGAAATCGAATGGTGATGTCTGGTATGTTGATTTAGTTGCTTCAAATCACATGACCAGTCATGCACAATGGTTTAGTAGTTTGTAGAAGTTGCCAGTTCTTGGATATGTTGAAACAAGTGATGACACACCACAGACTATTGAGCATATAGGAAACATAGCACTATCTATGGAGGATAGAAAGGTAAAACATCTTGTTGATGTTCTTCATGTTCCAAATATAACAAAGAATCTGGTTTCTGATGGACAAATGGTTGACTAGGGACTACAACTCAGGTTCAATGCTAATGGGCTATATGTAGAAGAGTATAAACAGGATGGAAGATTGATTGCCAAAGTAAAAAAAGTGGGAAGGATATTCACCTTAAATGTGAAAATTCTTGAAATGAATGCAACCATGTTTGCAAAAGGTGGAGGAGTTATTGTTGATATAGAGAGGCTGAAACTTGTGCAGTCAAAGGACATTGTCAATGGACTACCAAATTTCAAGGTTGTAGAGATGCAAAAGGTATGTGCAGCATGTCAATTCATTAAACAGCCAAGAGCATCATTTTTGCATAACAAGCATGTTAGTTAGAATGTACTAGAAATAGTACATACAGATGTTTCGGGTCCTACAAAGACCACATCTATGGGTGGTTGCAGGTTTTATGTTACTTTCATTGATGACCATACACAAAAAGTATGGGTATATTTCATGAAAGAGGAGATTGAGGTGTTCACTCACTTCCAGAATTTTAAGGCTATGGTGGAAAGTAGACATGAAAGTGTATTCAGATATTAAGGTCTGATGGAGGAGGTGAATACATGTCAAATGACTTCAACAACTTTCTTAAAAGTCATGGAATTCAACGTCAGTTTTCATGCACGTACACATCACATCAGAACGACATTGTTGAACACAAAAATAGACATATTGCAAAAATAGCAAGAGCTTTGATAATTGAGAAGAATATGCCTCATTGTTATTGGGTAGAAGTTGTGCATACTACATCATGACTAGAACTCCGATTGATGTTGTACATCAAGTTACACCTAAAGAGAAGTTTACAGGTAAAAATCCAAAATTATCACATATGAAAGTATTTAGTTGTATTGCATATGTACATATTCCATATGAGTTGAAGATGAAGCTTGATCCAAAAGCAAAAAAAAGCATCTTCATTGGGTACTCCCTTGAGCAAAAGGGGTATAAATATTATAATCCACTCACATGACAAGTGAAGGTAAGAAGAGATGTGGTGTTTGATAAAATGTCAAGCTTCTATGCAGATGTCAAAGATGGACTTGATCTTGAACCAAATGACAAAGAAAATGCAGAAAAATCAAGTGTAAAATCTCAAGTTTTAAGTGGAGCAGTTGGGTCATCAAGCAATAGTTCCAACTCAAATCCATGGAGTGGAAGATTGCGTGGAAATTTCAGTCCATAAAATTCATCAAAGAAAGGTAAATAAAAGCTTTCTGTTGGTAGTAATACATCTACAGGTTTTGAAGACATTGATGGAGATTCAAGCGGTTCAGAAAAGAGCCTTGATGAGGAACTTGGATTGCCCTCTGTGAAGACTCCAGGAGTAAGAAAGGCACATGCAGATGATACAAGGAGAAGTGACCCAGGACCAAGAAGATTTGGGAGGATGTGTAATTCTGTGCAACGATTGATGTATGATAGTTATATGGCTCGTCATTGTGGCTACATGACCAATGTAATACAAGATGCTGAGCCTTCTTGTTTTGAAGATGCAATTGGAAATGTTGATTGGGAAAAAGCTATGGATGAGGAGATGGCTGCACTTTATGGAAAGGAACCATGGAAGCTGGTCCCATTGCCACAAGGAAAGAAACCCATAGGCTACACATGGGTTTACAAGGTAAAGCACAATGTTGATGATAGCATAAGCAGGTATGAAGCACGATTGGTAGCAAAAGGATGTACTTTGCATCAGATGGATTATAAGGAAACCTTCAGCCCTATAGCTAAAATTTCTACTATCATTATACTTGTTGCACGATTGGTAGCACAGACATATGGCATTGATTATGAGGAAACGTTCAGCCCTATAGCTGAAATGTCTACTGTCAGAAAACTTGTTGCATTCACTACATCAAAAGGACGGACTTTGCATCAAATGGATGTAAAGAATGCTTTCCTACATGGTGAGTTACGCAAAGAACTATAAGTTATAAGAAGAAAAGTACATGGACTAGACACAAGGATATGAAGATTCAAAGTATATATACACATATATAAGACACCATGAGGAATTTTAGGGTTTCATTTTTGCATGAACACATACACCTGACTTCTATGTTTACTTATATTACATGTGAGTTCTCCCCATGATGAAATATTGGGATACATAAGTCTCAAATATCTTACTATTGTTCACTTAGATTTATAGAAAGATGAGCTTTGGACAAAGCAATAATAAAATGATATAAGCTTTTGTGTGCTTGCATGGAAAGCAATTGGTTGTAGAGATTAATATAGCTTTTATGTTAACAAATTAATAGATCCTTAAAGAGGATAAGATTATCCTTACATGCATATTTTGCAATTTTAATGTGCGAAAGAGATGGAAAAACCTTGTCAATATGGTAAGATATTTAGGTTATTTATCTATTCTAGAAAATAATGTACTTCTGTCTGATGTTTCTCGTATTATTATATAGGTCATACATAGTATTGATAACTTCCAAACAAAGTTATAGCTTCCTCTTCCATTATACCATCATAACGACTGAGTACTTGTAACACAAGGCATCATTATTTTCTCATTGAGCATGAGAGCCACATTTTTTTAGCACTCGTGTGTCAGGAGCTTCCCAATGGCCAAGTCTTTCGTCTGCTAGGCATTCCCATGGGCTCTGTTTTTTCAATGGATCGATGATGAGATTGGGTGCTTGTGAAGCTTGACAACAAGCTTTGTTACTATAATGGTATGCAACTTAATGTGGTTGGGTGTGCAGTGGTGATCAGCATGTTCCTTATCTCCTCTATCATTTACTTCTTGGCTTGTTGGAGGCAGTGCAACAAGGAGATTTTGAAGCTGAAAAGAATTTGTAAACATTTCCTTTGGACAAGAGATCCCAACAAAAGAGGTGTGTGAAGATTGAATGGGAAGTTTGGTCTAGCCCAAAGGAGCCTTGGCCAACAAGATGGTGGGCAAATGGATTATTAAAGCCTGGAACAATGATGAACTTTCTTTGGCCAAGCTTATCTTCAGAAAAAGTGACACTCTTTCTTTTGTTGGGATCCTAGAGTGGAAAGAGCTCGACTTAATTGCTTTTTTGTTCTCTTCGTTTCGAGTTGTTCCTAAGAGTTTCGATCTTGTGTGTGCCCTGTGGAAGGGATGGAATAAGATGAAATCTTTCTACACCATTAGTAAAGATTGGAAGTGGGTTGTTGGCATGAGACGGCGTCTAGTTCGCAATTGCTAGTATCACGAGAGTGGAATCTGAGAACCTCCAAGGAGCTAAGAGGCTCTAAATCAAGGCTTTTGTATATGGAAACACCTCTAAAACCATGATAGAAGACATTGGATCATATTTGAGGACATTGATCCAAATCGAAGAGTTGACTTTGAAAATTGGTGTCTGTTAAGGCAAAGAATCGATGCTTGGGATGGCCCAAAGATTTGCTTCCTGCTTGGCTAGGAACCCTCCCCAAGCTTGGAAGGTCTAAGGTGGAAAAATGGCAATAAAATAGAGGATACTTCAAGAATCAAGAGAAATATGAGCTTTATCGTGCGCTTAACAAGAATCGGTGTTCAAATTGATCGTGGATTAGATGGGAATTCAAGTTCAAAGACGTGTGACACCCACTTATCAAGAACAAGAAAGTGGTCCTTATGTGGCAAATCCTCCATAGGGCAATTTGAACCAACATCAAATTTGTTGTGCTCCTAGTGCTTTTCTTGCCCTATGTACAGCTTGACCTGGTAGTGCATCAACAAATTCCTTTTGTTGCCCCATACAGTCAATAATGCAA
This sequence comes from Ceratopteris richardii, assembly GCA_020310875.1. Taxonomy (NCBI): domain Eukaryota; kingdom Viridiplantae; phylum Streptophyta; class Polypodiopsida; order Polypodiales; family Pteridaceae; genus Ceratopteris; species Ceratopteris richardii. Next base: position 67,979,897 of record CM035422.1, read on the forward strand.
ACACTGCACTGTGAAGCAGTCGGTTGGTCAACTTTGTATTGTCTCTAGCTTTCTTGTAATTTTTTCCTTGTTTAAAATTTAAGGTGCAATTTGCAACAAAAACCTCTTTGACAATCAGATTAGCATCGTGTCTAATAGATCATTCGCATAAAGGATGGATTAGCGACAAAAATGTGCTTTGTGAAGGTCATTTTTATGATGAGGACTACAAGAGTATTCTATAAATGCTGAAGATGCTCCTGAAGCTTGTACCAGTCATATCCGATTGTGATACGTGTGAGAGCTTGCCTAATACTTGAAGTTTCTGTATGATTGTGCTTCCATTGAATGCACAGGAATCAGAGCTTGGGAGACACACCTCCACTTTGACCACATTTTGACTCTTCAGGCCATTACTGTGGGTAGAAGCACAAGGAAACAAAATCATTGGTATTTTGTGGACTCATAAAGCTTCTAACAAACTGTTTGGAGAAATATTAAAGCATTGATTGCAAACAAAGGATGTGTGAATATGTATGATTATGGCTCCATAGAAACAGAAGCAAAGGTACACACTACTTCACACTTTCTGGCCTGTATGGCAATGAAGCTTCTGACCATATTGAGGAAGCCATTGCTGTTACATAATATGATGTCCTGTTGTCAGATCAATTCCTCTTATTCACAGATTATGGAACCTCCACAACATGGAGTCCTCTCGTGGGTTAGCTTAGTAGGGAGACAAACCTGTTGGCATAGGTAGATAAAATTTTAGTTCCAGATAGTTCTACCCGGCCAAGATCACCTCCCTTCTAGTGATTCCTTGAGGCACCCTCACTCTTACACACACACAGGTGTGTGTAAGAGTGAGGGTCCATCCAGCTTAATAACAAGCAAACATTAGGGTCATTAGGGTCCGTTCAGCTTAACAAGAAGCAAGCATGGATAGAGCCAATACATGAATTGGGCACATAGGTTTCCTATCAAGAGATTTTCATGATCAGGCCCAAGATATACAAATACACATTCATTTCACGCATATTGATGTGTTATTGGACAGAAACATATCCTCCATGCTCACATCAACTTGCTATTGATTGCTCTTGAGATTGGCAGATATAAATGTTTACCAGCTGAAGCAGGAGGATATGTCATGTATATGAGAGAGCCCTGGGATAGTTGTATCACACATGGTACTGCCCAGCATGATAAAAGATAGGTGGTGTTCATTGTCTCTTTATAGATGGGTTTAGGCAAACTCCCTAGACCCATGAGTTACAAAGATCATGAATATTTGGCTCTACTCTTGCTAAAGCTGCAAAACCAGACAAACTGATGAGGAGACTAGCTAGACAGACTCAGAGCCAAGTTCAGATTCCGTTAGTTCAGCTATCACTGGACAGCCAGGCACTGAGCTGTTGAAGCAGACTTTCCAAAATAGAGGCATAAAACTTGGTCGTGTGACTAAACTAAGATTGATCTAGACACCTTTAAAATACACACTGCCTCACACCCTAATGGAAATTCTAATCCAGGATTTGCATCACAAGCGCACCCTGTCAGGGTACTTACCATAGGGATTTTGAAATCTGTTAATGATCAATGCAGGACATCCTGAGATTAAGGATCCCCGACATTTTTTACCACTGGCTCTCTACCCCTCCTTGTAACATTTCATGCACTAAGTATTACATCTGAAGACTGGTACCCAGCACATACCCACTCGCCCTCTAATGTCTAGTGGCTTTCCCAAACTTTCAGACAACACATTTTATTCTTACCTTCCAAGACACTTTCACTTTTGTCCAGTTTATCCTTTGTTTTCTTTCCTGCATTTTACCCAGACTTTGTATCAGATCCACCTGATGTAACTTTTTTCCTCAAATGTCATTTTGACCTTTCAAAGACATTATTTTGTTTCATTTCTAAAACCAAAACTGGATTTAATCATTATGTACTTAATTTACATCAAGGCTGACTTTGGCTTCCATTGAACAAAAAAATAGCTGTTAAACAAGTCATATTCTCATACAATCACAACATGCAATGCGAACTTCAATTTTGATCTAGAAAGGATGGGTTTGGTAACTCATCATGCCAGAGGGTTTGGTAACTCCTCATCTGCCAAAAGGGTTTTCCCAGAAAAATGGACAGGTCCAGGGTTCAATGCCAAAGCCTGTGACACTGTATCCATAAATGACTTCTGCTTGCTCATTCACTACAATCCACCTTCAAAATCGTTTGAACATGAGACAGTTGAGAGTTGAACTGATGGTGATTCTCAATCACTTCAGTGGTCTCTGAAGCTGTGCCACAAGCAAGACCATCAAGTCACCCCAGACTACATCGATTAACTGCCTCCAATACTTTATTCAGAGAAGCTGCAGTATCTTTGGATGAATTTGAAACTTGGAGAAAAGCTTCAGGCATTGATCCAAGCAAGGAGCAAACGTCTTCCTGTAGTTGTTCAACTAGACCTTCAATTTCTTCTACAGTGCTTTGAAGATTATCCATCTCCTGAGGTGGGTATAGAGAAGCCCCAAGTTCATCTACGCCATCACCTAAAGCCTTACTGTGTACTAGAATCTTTTCTAACCACAAGATCACTTCTGTATCTGGTACTGATTTATCTTTCGAGCTCTTAATAGTTCCTCCAACTATGTGAAGGAGCTGCTTTATCAGGCTGAGCAAACATGAAACAAAATCTTTTACTGAATGAACCACTTGCATTTCGTTGGATGACAGTTTATTACTGAGGTCTCCGCTTTCATCAGAAGAATCTGCTTCACCCTTTACTCCAGCATCACAATCATAAGGCATTCCAGTTTCTGTTACAGCATTGAGATTTGCAGAATCAGAGGCTAAATCAGAGGCCCCATTCTCCTCAAAATCTCCCATTTCTCTCAGAACATCCTTGACAGATACTGCAACTTGGGTTAATCCCTGGCCAATCGCAACACGATTGCTTGCAGGTGTCTTTTTAATAGCCTCGCATGCTTCCCAGACACAGCCAACAAGAACAGGGAGTTGCACGCCTGGCCTGTCCTTTCCTGCACTTCACATAGTGAGCACAATGAGATACTCACGTATTAACAATGGAATATTAATTCTCAAATATGAATGATGGTGAAGGAACCTAAATTCCCAGATCCAATACCATGAACTGCAGTTCTTAATAAATTTAAGCTCGACTCTACCACTTGTCTTGAAACATGCTCAATACGTGAAAGTAATGTTGATCCAGCCCCAGCTGTGCTGCCATGGCTGACTAGAAGAAAACCCTGCAAGGCTTGCATATAGGAATTTATATTTGCCATCCCATCCTTCTTGCTTACTTTATCTTTCCAGAGGATTCCAGCTACATATGAGAAACAAAAATAAAAGAAAAATGAGAAGAGGAAGAGAGGAAAAAGCAAGTAGAAACCTTGAATTATACATAATTGAGGCTGCAAGGCCCACTAAAATTAACTGATAAAAGCCGAGAATGGAAAACAGAAACAGCCCTTGTAAGGCAAAATATAGTTTCAAAGAGTAAATTCTCATCTGATAAATTATTAGCAATATCACCTGTAGTTGCTTGCCTGGCAACTCCCTCTGCTGCGGTTATTACTTCTTTCCACTGAACTTTCTTTGCTCCACAAGGTGCAGGTTCACGAAATAACTGCATGCATACCAACCCAGACTCTCAACTTAATATCCATCACATACTACAAACTTTCATGAATCACTGAGTTAATGAAAGCTCAAGCTTCACAATTCATAAACGATGCATAGCAGCCACCCAAAACACTGCATGATTACCGTTGATTGGCATTACCAATAGGCTGCAAACCTGATCCACAATCACAAGTAATATGGCTGAAAAGGCTTCCAGCTCTAAACTGCCATCATCATGTCCTCTTTGTCATGAGCAGGCTCACTAAAAACAGCGAATGTCAACTCAAGAAACATCACTGGATTGGATGACTATGCTGAAGCCTGACATAACATCTATAGCTGGTGTAATAGAGGCATCTAACAAATGAACAGCTTAGGCTCCCTCTAAGTAACATCTCACCTATCGGCTACCTTCAAAACACATTACTACCTCTCAAAATAAGAGTAATTCATCTCTCCTACTTCCTCGTAACCTGTGAAGATGCACAGATGTCTTGGCACCAAGCATGATCCAAGGCTCGTGCCAAAGGTGTATAAAGAACCTTTGGTTCGAAATGTGTACATGGTCAACTGAAGCCAGTTTGTCAGACCAAACATCCTCCAAAATACCACCTATCAATGGTAAACCATAAATGTGTGGACCTAATGGAAAGATCTAGGTAGAATGGCCTCAACCACACATGCATGACAGTGACTAGCCATAGACAACCTTTACCTGGTTCTCCTACATAAAATAGGATATCAGCCAGTTTATATAAGAAATGAATGCTAGATCCACAGCCAAGGTCCTATGGTACGTACCAGTAGCCTTCTGTATCCCTGAAAGGTCTCAAACTTTTGTTAGACTGGTCACTGAGGGTGGCATCCTCATCCTTGATCAAGTGCGTCAAGCACTCTCTCTAACACAACTTAAACATGAAATGTTCCTCCTTGAGTCCTGGGGATCATGGGAATAAAAATCATGAGCATTTGTTGGTAAGATAGAGAGTATCATGATCATTCAAAAAGAGATCAAGCTTGGTGGCCTCAACCACCAATTCAAATGAAGTGGCGATATGGAGCCCGATACAATTTGTGACCTTCACCTCAATGAAGTGTCATTGTAGAAATATGCATAAGAGAGTAAAACAATGTGCCTCTTTTCTTGCCTCATGCAATCAGCCTTGTACCTCCAAAAATCACCCATGATCCTCTAGAGTATGTAGAAAATGATAATCCTGATTCACTGAAAGTAGACACCTCCTCATACCTTGTATGATGTGAACTCCCTCAAGAGTCGGTCATCAGAATTTGGGCATTCTCAATGACCATATCCTCATCGTGCTAATACCTCCAGCACTAAAGGCATATGTGCATATTCAATATATCTCCCCAAAGTGGCCTACATCAAAAGAGAGAAAGCATTCCTTGAAAGAAGTGGGACACTTGAGTATAAAATTCAAGTCTGTGAAAATTGTGTCCTGCACGCTACTTTTTCCCCCACTCCCACATTCAGAGTGAAATTGGTGTGGAAAAATCCCCACTCCAACTTTATTTTCTTACTTTAGGGGGGAGGGGGCAAGAGGGGAAGAGAGAAAATATGCTCCTATGACCACTTTTGCCTTCATTCATCTTAAGATTTCACTTCCTTAAACCGAGCTTCTCTTTGTCCTTAACACACTTTACTCTCTCCTCATGCAATGTGCCTCTAGGCAATGTCGTAAAATCATCATATATTACATACATTCTATGCTTTCATGCATAAAATCCCAAATCTTTTTTATACATTTTTCTTGCTTTCACACCCAACTGATATGAAGCATCATTTGCACATGAGAAAATTATGGTCCTCCATCGTCATCAATGAATCTCCACGAGATTGGATCACCTTGGTGGCAACCAAACAAAAATAATGATTCTGTCAAATAAAGCTAGATGTAGTCCACGAATTGGATTCCTAGCAAGATTCAACTGATCCAATCAACTTTGTATGAATTCAGTTCATCCAGTTCATGCATGTGCAGTCACTGGTAGTTATTTCGGAAATTATGCCACAGTAAAATCGTTCCAAATCCATTATACTTACCTCTTTTATGTTTTCAATTCTTTCCTACATCTTCTTCTTGAGCTAGAGCGTATCCTATAGTATACCTCAACCTCAAGCTGTCAACCATTAGCACTCAATAGCTGTCGTTCTCAAGCATATCAAGCTTCAAACCTCAATGGCCATTGGCAATGCTATCAATTTAGCCTAATATCTTCCTCTTTTGCAATCATCAACTCATACAATCCTATTACCTCCATCTTCTTGGAATCATCTACATTAACAATGCTATCAACCCTATACCTATCATCTCCTACTACATTCTCCAACAATTGTAAGCCCATATCAGCCTCTTATCTCCTTCTCCCTATTATTTAAAATAGTCATATCGCTCGGTGCTCAGACACAACCCACATGGCTATAACTTTGGGCATACATCAACTCCTTCAAAGGGAGAGAAGGTGCCATAGCCAACTTGTGTGTGCTTTGGAGAGTCCCTCACTCTTCTTGTTCACTATCGTGACTCTTCATATAAATTGAAAGTTTAACTACATTCAATCCCCAATGTCACTACGATCACATAGAATCTTAGAAGTTAGAGCCAATAATCAATTTGAGTTTCATCCCATCGAGACACATTGAGTCACATACACACTAGACTTAAGACTTGTTGGAAGTGAGATAGGCCCAATATAAGCTTACACGTGTTTTCAAGATCTTTCCAACACTTGAACCTTAAGAGCACACACACCTTGAACCAAATAGGATAGACGAATGACTATGAAAAATAGACAAGAGACAAGAGAAATGGAATAAGAAGTCGAATGCTACTCTTAATAATAATTTCTACCTGATAGATACAATGTGTGTAATGTAATGTGCTTCTAGATACCTGCTCATAAATATAAGCATAATGTACTTCAATATGTTTAGTCCTTACATGATGCACAAGATTCTTTGCAATAACAATAACACTTTGACTATCCAAATATATCTACATAAGAAGAACATAACATCAAGATAACTTTAAATTTTATGCAACTTTATAGCCTCAAATGTAACTGTAAATGCAAGCTTATACTCTGTTTCACTTGAAGATGTAGCCATTGTTGGTTGTTGCTCCAACAAAGAAAGAATAAGGATAGGTAGACCTCCTCGTGTCTCAAAATCCGCAAATCCTTGAAGTACAAAGTGTAGAGGCTTTGAAAAAGCCATGACATAATTCATAGTTCCTTCTAAATATATGAAAGTCATGTTAACTTCTTTCCAATGAATTTTTATTGTACATGAACCTTGACACATAGAAACAACAAACTAAATGTATTACATAAATAAATCAAACATCCATGCTTTATGCTTTTTGCCCATAATTTTTGTGGATCAATCTTTAGACCTACATAAGAAGGCCTTAGGGGTCACTTATGAGCATCTCTTGAGCATCAATCTCAAAAATCACAAGCTAGGAGGTGTCTTCTACACTTGGAGGAGGTGTGCTCTACATTTGGTACAGCATTGGAGGAGATTTTGGCAGCCAACCATTGGCACTTGCTGAGTATTATGAATAGCAAGACTAACTTCAGTTTCTCTCTTGCTAGTTCATTAGTTTCTGATTTAGGTTTTTTGAAATGCTAATTTCAGAATTACAATTTGCTGTAAAACAGTTCTAAACTGTTCATATTCACTCCATTCTCACACACACATACACTTTCTACATATCTCTTAGGCATTTTACACAAACTCTTGTATCTAGGAGCACCAAGGATCATTAGTGGGCTCTTATAAAGGTGGAGCATTGAACATATCTAGCAAAAGGTTAGTTGTTAATCAACCCACTACTAGAATTTTTGTATCTTTTGTCCTTGGAGGACAAAAATTCCAATATAGCTAACTGAGAATGCCATGTTCAACATCACACAAAACACATTGATGAGACAGTATTCCTCAATTGTCTACTTGCTAAGGAATGGTCTCATTGACCAACAATAATGATCAGGAAATGCCTACCTAAGACTCAACTGCTTTTTAGAGATTTTGGGAGTTATATAGCTTAAGAACAGCTTTTTTTATCCTTTCAGTTTTGATTAGTTTAAGAAGAGGCACTAATAGCATTCCCCTAATGCAGATTCCAAAATTTCATTTACAATGTTCTTTGCAAAAACATTCCACATGTGTGTTTTCCACACTTTCTAACATGTTTCAACGGTAAATGTCCTATTAATGAACATGTGTATGTTCACAACTTAGCCGATTGGTAGTAGTATGCGCAGTTAATCCTGAAGGAAATCAGATGAGTCTTGACGCGACAAACTAGAGCTGACGAGAGGAAGAAAAATGGTGTCACATGGATGCATATGATGAAGGGAAAACGTTACTTAAACCCTTAAAAACTTCATCCAGACTTCTCGAGTTCATCCACTCTTGAAGGCATATTGCAGTAAGTGATTGCAAACACTTACCAGAAGCAATTGTGCTAAAGATAACATAGTAATTAGCATTCTAATATGTCTTATTACTGCTTTGTAATCTAAAAGCAGATATGAAGAGGGTACATGAGCACTTCTGAGATGCAGTGATATCCTTCCTTTAAAACAGATTACTATGCTGCACGCATAAATGTCACAAGAGCAACTTCGGACATCTCATACCGTAAGGATTTCAGCAAGGGTATGTGCATGCTTCTGAATGAGCACAGCAAGTGCAGATTCCTTTCGCTCGCTCCCTCCCATAGCTCTCCGCGTCAGAGAGAGTCCAGGCAGAAATTACAACCCTAAGGTTGAAGAAAGCTACCTAAGTCAAGGTCCCGGCTATCGATGGTCTATAAAGGATAGGTTGATACCATATGCCGTATAGTTTTTATTGGCCGCAAAGCCCAGCATGTATCTTGAAAGAGAGGTGAAGCTCATAGAGATTGATATATGATACGAAAATGGTGAATAATGACGAGACGATCATGAAATAACATTTGAAGTGCATATAAGGCCATTAAGATTAAGCGTTTAAAAGCATTAGTCAAATCCATAACGCCACCAATTTGAAAGTGGTTGAAAGAAAGTGTATGTCGAAAATAGAAGAATGACTCATTTTCCATTTTCATGGAACATCCATGAATCTCAAATGGCTCTCAAGCAAAGATGAGAGTGGGTCTTACACAAGATGGAAGGAAAGCTCAATGGTTGGCAACATTGTCAACTCAAAGAATTAGTGTAATGCTCAAAGCTACTCACTTGACTCTCATAGATTTTTTTACTTTCTACCATGTTTATGCTTGGTTGTGTTGGCATGTCATGTGTTTAAATCAAGATACAATGCTTTGCATGCGGGTATGCATGCAATGCAATGCATACATACATACATACATACATACATACATACATACATACATACATACATACATACATACATTCATGCATGCATAAATACATACATACATACATACATACATACATACATACATACATACATACATACATACATACATACATACATACATACATACATACATAGAGACATACATACATGCATACATGCATACATTCATACATACATACATACATACATACATACACATTGATTGACTGACTAACTAACAAATATGTGAACATACATGCATGCGTACACATATAAATACATGCATACATACTACATACATGTATACATATATAAATGCATTGCATACATACATACTACATACATATGTACATATATACATACATGCATACATACATACACATATACATACATACATGCATACATAAATACATACATAAATAAATAAATGCATACATGCATATATAATACATACATACATGCATGCATGCATACATACATACATACATACATACACACACAATCACTATATGTACATACATACATGCATAAATAAATACATAGATACATGCATACATGTATGGTTTCATACATACACACAAATACATACATGCACATACACACACACACACATATTGTTGAGCCCATCAAAGTCATGTTGGTCAAAGTCAATTGCAGTCAAAGTCAACTGGTCAAAGTCAACAAAGGACCATGTCAAAGTCAACAGGTGCAAAGTCAAAGTGCGTAAGTGCAGGTGTCAAAGTGCACAGGTAGTGCACAATGAATTGTCCACAAAGGGTAAATTGGAGAAAATGGGTTGCAGGTTGCAGAAGTATTTTCTCTAATTTCCCTAAGGTTCAAAGTGTGTTTTAAAGTGTTTTGGAAGGTTCAGGTGAACCCCCTCTTATGTGCAAAAGTGAAGACTTAAAAGGAAACATGAAGGTATGCGAAGCGGCAAAGTGTACGCACAGGTGAAAGTATGGCCCCCCATTAAAATTTTTGGTTTTAGACTAAAGTCACTACAGGACAAAACAGTGAGTCGTTGGCTGCCACTTGTGAGGACAATCTTGGAACATCAAAGAGAGGACCAAGATACCATGGCAGTTAGGAGCGTACGTGATCGACACTCACATGAAGGAAGGGCCATTCTTGGACCAATGTTAGAGTAAGCAAGAGAGCATAGTCTAAGGGAGCAAGAGAGAGAAGTGCAAGAGTCACCAGTGCGACGACGCAGAGAAGTGGAAGTGAAGAAGTGCATAAGGAGTGCCTAAGGGATTGTGTAGAGAGTGCTAAGCTAGTTCCCCAAGTATCTCAAGGTCCCATTGCAGTGGGTGCGTGCCGACAGAAGGTATTCACTCCTCCCCCCTTTGTGGAAGCTTGGTGCAAGGTGTGCACAAGGATAAGCTTGAAGCAGGCGGAGGTCTGGTGCAGAGGAGCCGGCAGCAAGAAGACTTTGGGATATTTGGTATTTTGTGATTGGGCACCCTGTGGGATTGTGCACAGAGGTATTGGCTTGTCTTGTACTTCAAACCTTGTAATTGTCTTACTGTAATCAATCGGCAGAAGCTTCCAGGTGTATTTTCTCTTCTTATTTTTTCCCCTTTTCTCCTACAAACTCTCAAACTCCTTCTTGTCTAAGAATCCACCAACAAAATTTGGCACGCACGGTGGGACATCCAAGGAGATTTGAGCTTAGGAGAAACCAAGGGTCAAGCATAAAAGATATCAAGTGTCTACAGAACCACAGTGCTACTTCATCAAACAAAAGGTAAATATATTCTTATCAAGTGTCCTACCTTTAGTGGGCTATGAGCTGCTCATGACCGCAACCCGGTCCCAAGTATTGAGGGTCACCTGCAAGCAGACAAGGAGGAAGGTTGTTAGAAGGTCCCCCAGTCCTCTATCTTCCACATCATCAGTCAAGGGCATGGCGGGTCAGGTAGACTTGGAAGCTTTACTCTCTAGATTAAATATAAAGTTTCCTTCTTTCAAAGGCCTAGCTCAGGAGGATCCAGATGAACACATTAGAAGGTTTTTAGCACTATGTAAGACTAGAGGCCTAATGGGTAGGGAGGATGCTTTTTTGATTCTCTTCCCTGCCACATTAGAGGGATTAGCTGATAAGTGGTTCAGCCAGTTTGCTGAAAACCATTTTACCACTTGGGATGTGATGAAAGATGCTTTTAAAAATCAGTTCCAGCATGGAAACACCGCGGAGATTATCATAGAAGAGCTAGAAAATTTAAGATTAGGTCCAGGAGAAAAGTTCCCAGAGTTTGTGACTCGGGCCAAATCACTAATCGCTCAATTGCCAGACCCACCCCACGATTTTTTTGTCAAGAAATGGTTGGCTAAGCCCCTACCAGTGGCCACCCAATGCAAAATAAAGGAGTTAGTGCTACCTACAGCCTCCATAGAGGAGTTCATCAGCACAGCCACACGCTTGGAACAGATAAGGTACCAGTATGGAGCCACCTCTTCCCAACCAACATATGGTACAGAAATGGAGGATCCAGTGATACAACTAAGGAAAGAGTTGGAGGGCTTAAAGAGAAATAAGCCCTACAAAGAGGAAGAGAATGTTGTTGCTCAGTTGAGAAGAGAGATTGAAGCACTAAAGCTCTAAAAGGAGGAGGAGGCTCAGGCAGAGGAATTGGCTCAACTGCGACAGGAGTTGCAGGAGCTCAAAGGAGGTGGCATCAAGAGTGGACTTTGGTGTTCCATGTGCAGCAAGCAAGGTCACATAGTAAGTGAATGTCCTCTATTAAATGTGACTTGTCAATTATGCAGGAAGGTTGGCCATGAGGCCCATGAATGCCAATCAAGAGGAATGTCTGCAACGACATACTGGACACAAGGAGGACCTCCAACACCAGCAAATGTGATGGCTGCTGCACCAAATCAAGGTAACAACTATAATCCTAGACAGAGGAATAACTTTGGAAATGGGCCTAGGAGGCCAATCATTTGTTTCAGATGTGGAGAATGTGGGCATTATCAAAGTAGGTGCACCCTACCAGAAAATACCCCTCCCTGCAAGAATTGCCCTGATGCAAGAGACCATTATACAAATTGTTGTCCTAAGAATCAAGCCTCTTCCTCCGGACCCCACATTCAAATGATTTATGTGCACAACGAAGAAGTGTGTGATTCAATCAACGAACCATCTCCATCTACCAGGGTGGTGCAATTAGAAAAAATAACATCTTTGACTGTGCAGACAAGAAGCAAGGGGAAGGCTAAAGTTGACATAGGACAAGAATCAAAGATTAAGGAAGGGAATCAAAATAGAGAAACATCTGAAGATAAAGTCACCACAAGTGCAGATACAAGTCAAAAAGGAGATCAAATATGCACCAGTGATGCCATTGGGCATGCCTTCAACAGGGCTCATGAGGAGCTTGATAAGTCAACTGGAGTCCAAGCTCTCAAGGAATCAGAGGCTTCAAAACTACTCAAGTCCATGAAGAAGGAGGTTAGTATTTTTGAATTGATAAAGATGGATGGGAAATTCAGATCAGAGTTATTGCAGATAATTGATGAGGCTTCTACCACAAGTTTGGTGGCAAAGGCCACTGTTGTACATAAGGGAAAACTTGTAGGGGAAGCACCCCTTACAGATTATAAAAGTCCTCGGCTGACAATATCTATCAAAGGTCATGAATTTCAAGGAGTTATTGTGGATGGTGGTTCCGGCATTAACTTGATGCCTGAACACACAATGAAAAAGATTGGACTCCATCCTTCAAGGCCTGCAAATTTCACTGTTACTTTGGCAGATCAGAGCAAAGTAAGGCCCTTGGGAGTGATCCCAAAAGTTCCACTGGAAGTACAAGGTAATCTATTCATTCTGGATTTTGTGGTTTTAAGATTGCCCCAAGTTGAAGGAGGATTTCCTCTCTTAATTGGACGACCATGGCTGAGGCATGCAAGTGTCATTCATGATTGGGGCAAGGACACTATGTGGGTACAAAAGAAAGGGCAAGAGCTGACACAGATTCATTTAGAAGAGGGCCCAGATAATCAAGGAAACACTAGCATGATGCAAACAGTTGGCATTTGCTTGGAAACAGAATCGGAGGATCAACCCCAAATTGATTTCGAGGAAGAAGAGGATATTCTAAATTGGCTCCAAGCAGGCAACTCTTCCTCTTGTTTTGGATTTTTTCTTAATCATTCTTGCACGACTGAAGGTTATGATGAAGATAAGGGAAAAGTCCAGGTTGATGGATTGGGAGAGCCCATCACAGACCACAGAAGGGGTAGGAAGACACCCTTCAAATACAACTTGGAGGAGGATATGACAACCACAGATAAAGAAGTTTCTAAAGCTAAAAGCAAGGTAAAAATTTCTAGTGAAGAATGTTCTTTCCCAATTCAAGAAATCCCTGCAGGATGGATGCAGGACAAGGAGGAACACATTGAAGTCCAAAATACACCTGCTTATGAAGCAATGCACGAAAAGCTAGTAGAAGAAGACAAGGAAGCAGAGGCGCACGAAGATAATATGGTAGCGAGAAATCCTGTCCAAGAAATACAATTAGGCACTCAAGACAATAATCAGCCAGTTTTGATGGCCACTTGGTTGTGGAGCCACCCAGGGATCCTTGAAAAGGTAAAATCATTCTTGACCTAGTATATAGATGTCTTTGCTTGGCATTATAAAGACTTAGAAGGAGTGCCTGCAACTTATGGAGAGCACAGAATCCTTCTGGTTGATGGAGCCAAACCCATAAGAGGAAAGAGTTATAGACTTAATCCAAAATATGCTGAAGCTGTCTATGTGGAAATCCAAAAGATGGAGGATGCAGGAATCATCATTCCTGTTGAACACTCAGAGTGGCTCTCACCTATGGTTATAGTACCAAAGAAGAATACTAATAAAATCAGAATTTGTGTTGACTTTAGAGCACTCAACAAGGTGACCATTCCAGATGGTTTCCCTATGCCTTTTGCAGAACAGGTCATTGAAGAAGTGGCTGGGCATGCATTATATAGCTTTATGGATGGATTCAGTGGCTATAACCAAATATCAATACATCCAGAGGATCGTGAAAAGACTGCTTTTATCACTCCTTGGGGAACATATGTGTATGTAAAAATGCCATTTGGGCTCAGAAATGCTCCAGCCACCTTTAACAGAACGGTCAATCTCATTTTTGGCCCCCTATTGCTGGAATCACTTAGAATCTTCATGGATGACTTCTCTTCGTTTTCAGGATCTCACAAGGAAACTCCTCTAGATTGTTTGGACCACCACTTGAGGCAGCTGCAGAATGTTTTCAAAAGATGCAGGGAGACTAAGTTAAAGCTCAATCCAAACAAATGTCATTTCCTTGTGACAGAAGGAACCCTCTTAGGACATGTGGTGTCAGCTAAAGGTATGGCCCCAGACCCTGACAAAATCATTTCTATATTAAAGTTGCCTACACCTAAATCCCCTAAAGAGATTCAGAGTTTCTTGGGGCATACTGGATACCATAGAAGGTTTATAAAAATGTATGCAGAGATAGCCAGACCTCTGGCTAGACTTACAGGTAAGGAAGTACCTTTTAAATGGGAAGAAGAGGAGGAAAAAGCATATCAAACATTACGGTCAAGGTTAGTGTCTGCTCCTATTTTGGTCACACCTGAGTGGTCAAAAATCTTTCATATACATGTCGATGCCAGTGCCTATGCAGTGGGGGCAGTTTTGACCCAACCCAGTGAAGAATTTAAAGTGGACAGGCCAATTCAATATGCCAATAGAATCTTGACTAAGGCTGAAAGGAATTACAGTACTACAGAAAGGGAAGCCCTAGCAATGGTCTTTGTTGTCCAAAAATTCCGTCATTACTTACTGGGGGTAAAATTTATTATTATAACAGATCACCAACCACTAAAATACCTACTCAACAAACCACAAGCCACTGGTAGAACATGGAGGTGGTTATTGTTGTTCCAAGAGTTTGATTTTTCTGTAATCCATAAACCAGGTAAAGAAAATGTTATGGCGGATCACCTGTCCAGAATAAATACGATGAATCAAACTAGTGGAATCAATGATGACTTTCCAGATGCTAATTTGTTTGTTGTACAAGCTCAAGGTTGGTATTACGACATCAAAAATTTCATTAAAACTGGGTTGTATCCAGAAAAGGCTAGTGCTGTACAAAAGAAGAGACTGCTAATCAAGAGTAGACCATATACCTTCATTGAAGATAAATTGTATCGACATGGCAAGGATGACCGGTTCAGGAAGTGTTTGGAAGAAGAAGACGTGAGGGAAGTCCTTCACTCTGCACATGAAGGCACAGGTGGTGGGCACCTTCCAGGACATATTATGAGTCAGAGGATACTGGATGCTGGTCTATGGTGGCCCACCCTATTTAGGGATGCAGATGAATGGGGAAAGGCATGTGACATTTGCCAGAGGTGTGGACCTAAGCCAACAAAGTAGAGACATAACCCCTTGGTTGTTTCCACTTCTTGGCAACCATTTGAGAAGTGGGGGCTAGATTTTGTAGGGCCCATCTACCCTCCCGCTTTTCCAAAAAGAGAAAAATATCTCTTGATAGCTACAGATTATGCAACAAAGTGGGCTGAAGCTATTGCCTCCCCCGATTGCACTGCCCAAACTGTTGCCGATTTCATTTATAGTAGCATCATTTGCAGGTTTGGATGCCCATTTGAAATTTGTACAGATCAAGGTACACATTTTGTCAATAAGGTCC
>CM035422.1:68003095-68078095 GCA_020310875.1 Ceratopteris richardii
ATTCCATACCTTGCTTGCAGCAACACTTATTAATGTCCGTATTGTTGATATCTTGGCAACAGGAGAAAATGTCTCCTCATAATTGATGCCATAACTATGTGCATAACCTTTACAAACAAGCCTTGCTTTATATCTACTTATTGAACCATCACTGTTTCTCTTTATCCTATAGATCCATTTGCTACTGATTACCTTCATGTTAGGTTGCCTTGGAACTAAACTCCATGTAGTTTTCTCATACAAAGCTGCCATTTCTTCATCCATTGCCTTAACCCATTTCTTTACCTTTGATGCTTCTTTAAAAGTTGTTGGTTCTTGCTCCTCAAGAAGTTTTGCCATATAAGCTTCACGAGAAAATCTTTGTGGTTGTCTTCTTTCTCTTACTGGATACCTTGATTGAATTCTTGTCCTACCATGCTTTTCTTGCCTTTGAGTTTGGGTTCTTCCTGATGTAGAACCTTCACTTTCTTCTTCCTGTGACTCAATTTCCTTTGAAATCAAATCTAGAATTTTCTTCAACTTTTGATTGGGGGGAGTTACCTCTTCATGTGTAACTTGACTTTTTGGTGAGCTTGGAGAACTTGGCTCTTCTTCGTGACTTTTTGTAGTTACCTGCACTTCATGTTTATACCAAGATTTATCTTCATGAAAAATAACATCTCTCGAAACAATTACCTCTCCCGTATCTGGGTTCACACATCTATATCTTGGTTGCCCTTCTGCCATACTAATGAAAATAATTTTTTGTGACTTTAGATCCAATTTTGATCTTAACTGTTGTGGAACATGAACAAAACATATGCTTCCAAAAATTCTACAATTAGAAATGTCTAGTTTTGATCCATAAAACAATTCATAAGGTGCTTTTGTACATGATTTTGAGTAGGTGGTAACATGTTCATCACATAAACTGCCATATTGCATGCTTCAACCCAAAATGTAAGTGGAAAGTCCTTTTCATTTAACATGCACCTACCCATCTCCAAGATATACCTGTTTCTTCTTTCGGCCACACCATTTTGTTGAGGTGTGTATCTGTTTGTAGTCTCCTTTTTTATTCCCTCTTCTTCCAAATATACAAGAAAATGATTAGAAAAATACTCACCTCCACCATCTGATCTCAACCTTCTTATGCTTTGACCTGTTTGCTTTTCAACCAATGATTTAAACTTCTTGAACATATAAAAAACTTTTGATTTGTATTTCATAAAATAAATGAATGTAAACTTTGAGAAGTCATCCATAAACGTTACAAAGTACTTGCTACCTGTTATGGACTCTTCTTGAGACGGACCCCATACATCAGTATGAATCAAGTCCAAAATGCCTCTGCTTTGCAATCTTGCTTTTGAAAAAGGACTTCGTACATGTTTTCCAAACTGACATGCTTCACAAACAAAATCCAAATCTTGCTTAGGTAGTTGTGGTAGACCTTCAACAAGGATCTCTTTGCAATATCCTTCAATCTGCCAACGCTGATGCGTACTAATCTTTTATGTCATAAATCTAGTTGACTTACTTGAGCCCCATTGACTATTGTATAACCTGCATAATCTGGAACTTCAACTTCATAAGTATATAATCAATTTAACTTTTGTCCTCTTATAACAAAAGCCCCATTGTTCTTCTGATAAGCCTCCCACTCACTATTGTCAAAATCCACCTTCACTCCATTGTCCTCCATCTGTCCAACTGAAATCAATTTTCTTGTAGTAGTAGGAACAAACAAAACATCTTTGAGAGTTACATGTTCATTAAGTGGACAATCACCAATGTAAACTACTTCATGCTCAATACTATCTCCTATAGCAACCGTGACTCTTGAATATGGCTTGTGCAAGTTCACAAACATATTCATGTTATGACTCATGTGGTTTGAGCAACCACTATCTACATACCAAGTTTTGTTGTTTACCTTCCTCTTATGTGCCTCTGTATGCATAGCCATAAGAATGTTTTCCTTTTGTGTCTGAGTCTCCTCTTGCACTATATTGTTGTTTTGATGCATATGGTCTTGGCCTCTTCCTCTTTGTCATCCTCTAAAACCACCTGTTCTATTTGGGTTGGAGAAGCAATCCTTCACTACAAGGAATACGGGCGTGTAGCGACGGTTAACGCGACAGAATTTCGTCGCTGTAAAATTGCAACTTGCGTCGGAAATACCGTCGAGCGCGGACCGTCGATTATACGACGCAAAAAACGACGGTATTTGCGACGGTATATGCCTAACGTCGCTTAAACGACGCTTGTTAAAGGCGTCGCTTAAGCGACGCTCTTTAGCGTCGCATAAGCGACGCTTTTTAGCGTCGCATAAGCGACGGTACATAAGCGACGGTCTATTGCATCGCTTATACGACGACGCGTTGCATCGCTTATACGACGATCTGTTGACGGACAAAAATTAAAACGTTGGAGGCTCTGCAATCGGCATTTTCACGCATCCGATCGAAGAGCTCTCCAACCTTCGCAATTGCGCTGCGCTTACGAGCTGAAGCAAGTATATGCAGAATTGTTGTTTTGCTTAAGCTCTCTGTTATTGTCTCCCTCTGTCTTTGTTTCTCTCTTTCTACATCTTTGTCTCTTTGAATTTTCTCTCTCTCTCTCTCTAGATCTCTCTCTAGATCTCTCTCTCTAGATCTCACTCTCTCTCTAGATATCTCTCTCTCTAGATCTCTCTCTCTCTCTCTAGATCTCTCTCTCTCTCTCTAGATCTCTCTCTCTCTCTCTCTCTCTCTCTCTTTCTCTTCTCTCTTTTTATTGCAGGTTATTCAAGAAGCTAACCAAGCAAAAACTATGGATCACAATTGTAAGTACAATTTCTATTATTTGTAGATCATTTGAATTGTGTTATTTTCATTACATACCATACTCACACTTATTGATATGCACTCATACACTTATACATGACGAAGAAGCACACACACATGCATATACCTACATATACACATATACATGCACATACACACACATACACATAGAGTTATACATATACACACACATACACAAGAACATGCACATATTGATACATACATATACACTTATACATGCACATGCATATACATACATATACGCACACATACACATGCACATATACACATATACATGCACATACACACACATACACATAGAGTTATACATATACATGCATATACATATACATGCATATACATATACACACATACACATGCACATGCACATACTCATACACACATATGCACTTATACATGCACATGCACATACATACATATACACACACATACACATGCACATACATACATATACACACACATACACATGCACATACATACATATACACACACATATATACACTTAGGTACACACATATGAATGAATTATATAATTAAAGTATTAAAACACATGCTTAATATAAACAATAATAAAAATCAATAGAACAAAACTCTTCATTACTTAATACCATACACACAATTCAAAACATGACTGAAATGAAAAATATATAGATAAATATATGTATATATCAATGTAAATACATAATCCAATGTCATAATCAACGTCTAAAATCCTAATCATCGTCATCATGATCATCATCATCATCAGCAATATCATGATCAGATGGATCTTCCTCATCCTCATCCTCATGATCACCCTGTGACGATCGAGATCGTCCCTCCTGTGTCTGTCTCTCCACCTCATCCATATTTGTCTCCCCATAATACTCCTGTATTACATATAACAAACATAAATCAATAAAATAATTAAAACATTCATAACAACAAAATAATTATATAAAATTTAAAAATACTCACAAAGGCATCAGGATGATCTTGTATATACTCGCTCAAACGCCGATATCCAAAATGTGTAGCATACTCGATCTCGTGTTTCGTAGGATATCGGCCATAATCCTTTCGCTGCAATGAAACAAATAAAAAACATTAGTTGCTTGCATTTTAACTAAAATAAAAAATATACTCACAATAACACTCTTTGTCTCTTTGAATTTTTTCTCTCTCTCTCTAGATCTCTCTCTAGATCTCTCTCTCTCTAGATCTCACTTTCTCTCTCTAGATATCTCTCTCTCTCTAGATCTCTCTCTCTCTCTCTCTAGATCTCTCTCTCTCTCTCTAGATCTCTCTCTCTCTCTCTCTCTCTTTTTCTTCTCTCTTTTTATTGCAGGTTATTCAAGAAGCTAACCAAGCAAAAACTATGGATCACAATTGTAAGTACAATTTCTATTATTTGTAGATCATTTGAATTGTGTTATTTTCATTACATACCATACTCACACTTATTGATATGCACTCATACACTTATACATGACGAAGAAGCACACACACATGCATATACCTACATATACACATATACATGCACATACACACACATACACATAGAGTTATACATATACACACACATACACAAGAACATGCACATATTGATACATACATATACACTTATACATGCACATGCATATACATACATATACGCACACATACACATGCACATATACACATATACATGCACATACACACACATACACATAGAGTTATACATATACATGCATATACATATACACACATACACATGCACATGCACATACTCATACACACATATGCACTTATACATGCACATGCACATACATACATATACACACACATACACATGCACATACATACATATACACACACATACACATGCACATACATACATATACACACACATATATACACTTAGGTACACACATATGAATGAATTATATAATTAAAGTATTAAAACACATGCTTAATATAAACAATAATAAAAATCAATAGAACAAAACTCTTCATTACTTAATACCATACACACAATTCAAAACATGACTGAAATGAAAAATATATAGATAAATATATGTATATATCAATGTAAATACATAATCCAATGTCATAATCAACGTCTAAAATCCTAATCATCGTCATCATGATCATCATCATCATCAGCAATATCATGATCAGATGGATCTTCCTCATCCTCATCCTCATGATCACCCTGTGACGATCGAGATCGTCCCTCCTGTGTCTGTCTCTCCACCTCATCCATATTTGTCTCCCCATAATACTCCTGTATTACATATAACAAACATAAATCAATAAAATAATTAAAACATTCATAACAACAAAATAATTATATAAAATTTAAAAATACTCACAAAGGCATCAGGATGATCTTGTATATACTCGCTCAAACGCCGATATCCAAAATGTGTAGCATACTCGATCTCGTGTTTCGTAGGATATCGGCCATAATCCTTTCGCTGCAATGAAACAAATAAAAAACATTAGTTGCTTGCATTTTAACTAAAATAAAAAATATACTCACAATAACACTCTTTGTCTCTTTGAATTTTTTCTCTCTCTCTCTAGATCTCTCTCTAGATCTCTCTCTCTCTAGATCTCACTTTCTCTCTCTAGATATCTCTCTCTCTCTAGATCTCTCTCTCTCTCTCTCTAGATCTCTCTCTCTCTCTCTAGATCTCTCTCTCTCTCTCTCTTTTTCTTCTCTCTTTTTATTGCAGGTTATTCAAGAAGCTAACCAAGCAAAAACTATGGATCACAATTGTAAGTACAATTTCTATTATTTGTAGATCATTTGAATTGTGTTATTTTCATTACATACCATACTCACACTTATTGATATGCACTCATACACTTATACATGACGAAGAAGCACACACACATGCATATACCTACATATACACATATACATGCACATACACACACATACACATAGAGTTATACATATACACACACATACACAAGAACATGCACATATTGATACATACATATACACTTATACATGCACATGCATATACATACATATACGCACACATACACATGCACATATACACATATACATGCACATATACACATATACATGCACATACACACACATACACATAGAGTTATACATATACATGCATATACATATACACACATACACATGCACATGCACATACTCATACACACATATGCACTTATACATGCACATGCACATACATACATATACACACACATACACATGCACATACATACATATACACACACATACACATGCACATACATACATATACACACACATATATACACTTAGGTACACACATATGAATGAATTATATAATTAAAGTATTAAAACACATGCTTAATATAAACAATAATAAAAATCAATAGAACAAAACTCTTCATTACTTAATACCATACACACAATTCAAAACATGACTGAAATGAAAAATATATAGATAAATATATGTATATATCAATGTAAATACATAATCCAATGTCATAATCAACGTCTAAAATCCTAATCATCGTCATCATGATCATCATCATCATCAGCAATATCATGATCAGATGGATCTTCCTCATCCTCATCCTCATGATCACCCTGTGACGATCGAGATCGTCCCTCCTGTGTCTGTCTCTCCACCTCATCCATATTTGTCTCCCCATAATACTCCTGTATTACATATAACAAACATAAATCAATAAAATAATTAAAACATTCATAACAACAAAATAATTATATAAAATTTAAAAATACTCACAAAGGCATCAGGATGATCTTGTATATACTCGCTCAAACGCCGATATCCAAAATGTGTAGCATACTCGATCTCGTGTTTCGTAGGATATCGGCCATAATCCTTTCGCTGCAATGAAACAAATAAAAAACATTAGTTGCTTGCATTTTAACTAAAATAAAAAATATACTCACAATAACACTCTTTGTCTCTTTGAATTTTCTCTCTCTCTCTCTAGATCTCTCTCTAGATCTCTCTCTCTCTAGATCTCACTTTCTCTCTCTAGATATCTCTCTCTCTCTAGATCTCTCTCTCTCTCTCTCTAGATCTCTCTCTCTCTCTAGATCTCTCTCTCTCTCTAGATCTCTCTCTCTCTCTCTCTCTTTTTCTTCTCTCTTTTTATTGCAGGTTATTCAAGAAGCTAACCAAGCAAAAACTATGGATCACAATTGTAAGTACAATTTCTATTATTTGTAGATCATTTGAATTGTGTTATTTTCATTACATACCATACTCACACTTATTGATATGCACTCATACACTTATACATGACGAAGAAGCACACACACATGCATATACCTACATATACACATATACATGCACATACACACACATACACATAGAGTTATACATATACACACACATACACAAGAACATGCACATATTGATACATACATATACACTTATACATGCACATGCATATACATACATATACGCACACATACACATGCACATATACACATATACATGCACATACACACACATACACATAGAGTTATACATATACATGCATATACATATACACACATACACATGCACATGCACATACTCATACACACATATGCACTTATACATGCACATGCACATACATACATATACACACACATACACATGCACATACATACATATACACACACATACACATGCACATACATACATATACACACACATATATACACTTAGGTACACACATATGAATGAATTATATAATTAAAGTATTAAAACACATGCTTAATATAAACAATAATAAAAATCAATAGAACAAAACTCTTCATTACTTAATACCATACACACAATTCAAAACATGACTGAAATGAAAAATATATAGATAAATATATGTATATATCAATGTAAATACATAATCCAATGTCATAATCAACGTCTAAAATCCTAATCATCGTCATCATGATCATCATCATCATCAGCAATATCATGATCAGATGGATCTTCCTCATCCTCATCCTCATGATCACCCTGTGACGATCGAGATCGTCCCTCCTGTGTCTGTCTCTCCACCTCATCCATATTTGTCTCCCCATAATACTCCTGTATTACATATAACAAACATAAATCAATAAAATAATTAAAACATTCATAACAACAAAATAATTATATAAAATTTAAAAATACTCACAAAGGCATCAGGATGATCTTGTATATACTCGCTCAAACGCCGATATCCAAAATGTGTAGCATACTCGATCTCGTGTTTCGTAGGATATCGGCCATAATCCTTTCGCTGCAATGAAACAAATAAAAAACATTAGTTGCTTGCATTTTAACTAAAATAAAAAATATACTCACAATAACACTCTTTGTCTCTTTGAATTTTCTCTCTCTCTCTCTAGATCTCTCTCTAGATCTCTCTCTCTCTAGATCTCACTTTCTCTCTCTAGATATCTCTCTCTCTCTAGATCTCTCTCTCTCTCTCTCTAGATCTCTCTCTCTCTCTCTAGATCTCTCTCTCTCTCTCTCTCTCTCTCTCTTTTTCTTCTCTCTTTTTATTGCAGGTTATTCAAGAAGCTAACCAAGCAAAAACTATGGATCACAATTGTAAGTACAATTTCTATTATTTGTAGATCATTTGAATTGTGTTATTTTCATTACATACCATACTCACACTTATTGATATGCACTCATACACTTATACATGACGAAGAAGCACACACACATGCATATACCTACATATACACATATACATGCACATACACACACATACACATAGAGTTATACATATACACACACATACACAAGAACATGCACATATTGATACATACATATACACTTATACATGCACATGCATATACATACATATACGCACACATACACATGCACATATACACATATACATGCACATACACACACATACACATAGAGTTATACATATACATGCATATACATATACACACATACACATGCACATGCACATACTCATACACACATATGCACTTATACATGCACATGCACATACATACATATACACACACATACACATGCACATACATACATATACACACACATACACATGCACATACATACATATACACACACATATATACACTTAGGTACACACATATGAATGAATTATATAATTAAAGTATTAAAACACATGCTTAATATAAACAATAATAAAAATCAATAGAACAAAACTCTTCATTACTTAATACCATACACACAATTCAAAACATGACTGAAATGAAAAATATATAGATAAATATATGTATATATCAATGTAAATACATAATCCAATGTCATAATCAACGTCTAAAATCCTAATCATCGTCATCATGATCATCATCATCATCAGCAATATCATGATCAGATGGATCTTCCTCATCCTCATCCTCATGATCACCCTGTGACGATCGAGATCGTCCCTCCTGTGTCTGTCTCTCCACCTCATCCATATTTGTCTCCCCATAATACTCCTGTATTACATATAACAAACATAAATCAATAAAATAATTAAAACATTCATAACAACAAAATAATTATATAAAATTTAAAAATACTCACAAAGGCATCAGGATGATCTTGTATATACTCGCTCAAACGCCGATATCCAAAATGTGTAGCATACTCGATCTCGTGTTTCGTAGGATATCGGCCATAATCCTTTCGCTGCAATGAAACAAATAAAAAACATTAGTTGCTTGCATTTTAACTAAAATAAAAAATATACTCACAATAACACATATACTTACAAACGTAGCTACAAAACCATTATGGCCCATTTGGCCTAAGTGCGATGTGTGGCCCGACTCCACTCTCTTCCTTGCAGCAGCCTGTTTATTCAAGGAAAAAAATACATAAATTAAATTAAAAAATTACTAAAATATCTAAAAATTATAATTATAAACTATTAATTTGTGTACCTTCTGCTGAGGAAATGACTCCTGAAGACGTAGTTGTCTACGAAAAAACTGCCACGACTCAGGTGGTATGTTAGCTCGCCTCTTATTTTTTTCGACCATACAATATCTCCTGTTAATTTAATCTCAAACAGAAAAAAAAGTCAGAATACATACACATATATACACACATATACACATACACATACACATACACATACCCACATACACATATACATGCAAACATATACGCATGCATATATGTATATATATACACATATACATACATATAACATAAACACACATATACATATCCACATATATACGTACACACACATGCATGCATATACACATTCATACAAAATACATGCATTTATCCCACAATAATATGTGTTGTGTATATGTGAATATGTGTGTATGTATAAATGTGTATATGTGAATATGTGTGTATGTGTAAATATGTATATGTGAATTTTTTATTTATGTAGATAATCAAATTATTAATATCAAATACCATTATTTGTAGATTCTGATCAATCAGATGGAACTCCACCACCGTCTCCTCATCGTGCAACGACTTTATACTGTAAGTATATGAAATATTTAATTTTAACTATATTTGATGGATACATAACTTATATATTTTTTTTATGTTTCTTATGATGTGCAGATTCTGATCAATCAGAGGGTACTCCACCACCTCCTACCCATGCAACGACTTCACATGTGTCCTCCGATAGGAATTATGATGAATTTTACTATCAAGAGCATATTATATGTTGGTGTAACTCTTGTTATGGCACGTATCGAAGACCACGATTGGAATGTATTGAACATGAGACAGAGTATGGTACTTTTGAGCATGCACCATCACCTAGTCAACGTGATAATGCTTGGGTATGTATTTTCTATATATATTAATGTCATTTTTTTATTTAAAAACCATGTATAAAATCAAATTATTATTGATATACAGGAATACTTGCTCGATGATGATGATGATAATGATTTTTCTCATAATGTTAATATACCTCGTACACGTCATGGACTTGCTGTTCATCAATTACAAGCAGAGGTTTCTAGAAATCCTCTACCTCCTGGTTTAGAGAATGAAACGGCTGGAGATTATCCATTGCCAGCTCGTGATCGTTCTTTAGTACAAACATATGATAGAAGAAGATATGGAGGATGGAATAGAGGACCACTTCCTTTAGATGGAGAGGTTTTCAACTTTTGGGGTAATCGCTATATGATTGCTCCATCCACTATTACTAATGCTGGTCGTGGTCTCTTTATTGTAGAGGATTTGTATGTGCCTCCGAACTCTGAAGTCACTCTTATGTCATTTTGTGGTCCTATATATGGATGGGGAGATTGGCATCGACTTTCACGTTATGTTCAAAGCATGAGTACTTATGGAATATGCTTGAACGCAGCATCTCTTATTAGTAGAAGGATTTTACATGCAGAAAATGAAAGATTATATATTGATGGAAGACCTTACACACATGGAAATATAGCAGGTTTAATAAATAGTAGTCGAGGGTTACATAATAGTTCAAGGACTAATTGCACATTTGAGGAGCGTGAAAATAGTCATGAATCACCATACATGAGTAGAGATGTATCAAGATACATAGTTGTCAATGCTATTACTACATTACATGCTGGTGATGAACTATTAGTGAATTATGGATGGCGTAGACCTCCAAGAGCACCTTTTAGCTAGAGAGAATAAAAATTTTCTATCCATATTTAATAAGTTATATACTTAATTTTATATTTGAAGTTTAATTTTTATTCATTTATGGAATACTAATGAGTTTTATTTATATGTGTAGATTCCAACGTATGATGTTGATGATATTCGTCCACAACATTCACAATTACCAATAAGACCTCATTTATCAGAAGCTTCCATGAGGAGGCTACGCAAAACTAATCCTGTGCAATATGCAAAGTTGAAAGATCTATATTCAAAAGATGATAAAGTACAAGATTTGTGTGACAATGATGAAGATGATGGCATGGCAGATTTTATTGAGGATTGGTATCAAAATGACAGTGAGAGCATGGATATTTCTAAAAATGAGAAATATCTTCGAGAGGAATGTCTAAAGCATGTATATGAAGAAAGTCGTTTGACACGACTAAGTGCAAGCTTACTTATTCTCAACCTTCAAAATCGTTTTGGATGGAGTAATGTATCTGTTTCGACACTATTAAGGTATAATTTTCAATTTTCTATCTACTTATATATATGCGCATCTTTTAAAACTATTAATGCATCTTTCAAAATATTCGTAAAAAATTTGATTGTTTGGATGGCAGGATACGATTGTTTGTTTTGGAGGATATGAAGTATGTACCTTCATTGAATGATTTGTCGATTCACGCATATGTTCAGTTTGAAAGTGTGAGAAGCGGATTTATAATTTGTATTCAAAGAATTTGGCACTGTTTATAGGCCATACAATGGTGACCTGGATGCATCGCATGCACAGAGGTTACTCAAGATAGAGCAATCTGATTATAATGGACTAGTGCCAGCAAGATTCCTAGGGTATGCAGTAAACCTCTTGCATGTCAATGATGAGCATTTGAACTTTAGGATACAAAGTGGAAATCATGGTGGCTTGAGAGGATCACACATATACATGCAAGAGGTTTACTGCATACCCCAGGAATCCTGCTAGTACTAGTCCCTTATAATCAGGTTGCTCTATCTTGAGTAACCTCTGTGCATGCGATTCATCCAGGTCACCATCGTATGGCCTATAAACAGTGTCAAATTCTTTGAATAGCAATTATAAACTCTCTTCTCGCACTTTCAAACTGAACATATGATAGAATCGACAAATCATTCAATGAAAGTATATACTTCATATCCTCCAAAACAAACAATCATATCCTGCCATCCAAAACAATCAAATTTTGTGGAAATATTTTGAAAGATGCACATAAGCATACACATATATAAAATTATATGCATATATATATATGTATATTTATTTATTTACTTTCTTTAATATATCATTTTTTTGATAAACTTACAGGTTATTATCTGAAAAGTTTTTACCAAGTCAAAATATTCTTCCTACCTCACATGATGAAATGAAGAAGATAATCAACAATCTTGGTATGGATTATCAATGTATACATGCATGTCCTAACGATTGTATTTTATATAGAGGTGAATATGCAGACTCTTTGACATGTCCCAAATGTCAATCTCCTCGATATAAGGGTGAAGAAGGTAAAATCCCGAATAAGGTATTGAGACATTTTCCATTGGCTCCACGGATTAGACATATGTTTCAAAGCCCCGAATTATCAAAGCTTTTGACTTGGGGACATGATCACAAAAGTACTGATGGAATAATCAGAATTCCTCATGATAGTGTTGCTTTTCAGCATATTGATTCTACATGGCCTGAATTTGCACAAAATCCACAGAATCTAAAGTTAGGAGTTGCATTAGATGGGGTTAATCCATTCTCCATGAAATCCAGTAAATGGTCAACATGGCCAGTGGTAGTCATAAACTACAATCTTCCGCCATATCTTAGCATTAAAAAGGAACATTTAATGCTTTCACTTTTAATCCCAGGCAAAAGACAAGTTAAAGATATGAATGTATATCTTGCTCCTCTCATTGACGATCTTCAAGAGTTATGGAGAGGTATTAATGTCATTGATATATCAAAAAGCATCAATGAAAGACATATTACGATTCGTGGTATTGTGGCTTGGACTATTCACGATTTTCCTGGATATGGCGTTTGTTCAGGTATTGATGTAATTTTTTTATTCAATATGCATGTAAATAAATATGATTTAATCTAATTATATTTTTATCATTTTCCATGATGCAGGAATATCTACTAAGGGTTATAAAGCTTGTCCATATTGTGGTGATTGGTTGAGATCAATCTATAGTAAGAATCTCAACAAAAATATTTATCTTCGACATCGACGATTCTTGCCTGATGATCATCCATTACGATCTAAAAGAGAAGCGATACATTTTAATGGAAAGCTTGAAACAGGCCAGTATCCAAAACCTATGACGCCTATGGATTGGTATAAAAAATGGACAGATGGACCTCTGATAGATCCAGAAGCAGAAATCTTCAGTGATGATTCAGATAATGAGTATGTGAACAAAGGTAAAGGGAAATTGGCACTCGCAGAGAACATATCAATATGGTATTCTTTGGAGTATTGGAAAGAGTTAAAAGTATGTCATCTTCTTGATCCTATGCATATATTCAAAAATATTGGTTATTCACTATGGCAGCATCTTCTTGGACTAAAAGATACCACAACATCAAGGAATGATTTGAAAGATCAAAAATCCAAACCAAAGTTATGGCCAGTTTTTGATAGACATCGACAAGAAACGACTTATGCATCTGCTCCTTGGGTACTTACGACAAAAGAGATACAGACTATCAACAATAGAATTCAATTGATCAAGACTCCTACAGGATATGGAGCATCGTTTCAAAACATGTTTACTATGGATGATAAGAGCTTATCTGGATTAAAGACCCATGACTGGCATAACTTTTTGAAACATATTTTACCTTTGGTTATCGATGGATGTACAACGTAAGGAGTACGAGATGTCATCTATCGTCTTGGATCACTTATAAGGTAATTATGATACTTTTATATTTAATATGTTTGAATATTGGATATCTTTTATTTTTTAATTAACTTCTTTACAATTGTTTTTATGATATATGTATACATGTATTCATGTACGTAATATATGCAAGTGTTTATAATTGTGTACATGTATATATGTATATGTGTCTATGTGTAAATATGTACATGTAAATATGTATGCATGTATATATATGTTTATGTGTGCATGTAGGCATGTACATGTATGTGTAAATATGTACATGTAAATATGTTAGTATGTATATATATATTTATGTGTGCATTTAGGCATGTATGTGTGAAGCATAATATATCTACTCCATTTTATATTTATGTATCCTATCTACATGATGTGTATATATCTTTACATATATTATGAATCATGATCCTCGTTGATTCGAGTAGCTATATATAGAGGCATAAGGTTGGGAGGAGAGACATCTCTCTAGTAGGACGTCGGAGGTGTATATATACTTCAAACATATGGCTAAAAGGTTGAATTAGAGTTTTTAAATTAGGGATTTCAAAACCCTAATATCGAGATTAGTGCTCTCTGTCTCTCTCATAGTGGTTAGCAACGGGATGGCAACGTCGTAGGCAACGGGTTGCTAACGCATTAGCAACGGGTTCAAGTTGCGAACCCCAAGTTGCGATAAAGTTGCGTACAAATCAATTTTTATTTTAGATTTTTTTATATGTATATATATGTATGTATATATATATATATATATATATATATATATATATATATATATATATATATATATATATATATATATATATATATATATATAGATACATAGATACATACATACATATATACACACACACATACATACATACATGGATTATATTATATTACATACATAGCAGTAAATATATACTACATACATACGTGTAATGTAATACACACATTTTTATGTATATATACACATAGTATATACATATTACATTTATACACAACACATAGATGTATACATACATGATACACATGCATACATACATACTACAAAAATAGAAACATGTATATTAGATACATATATAAGTTAATATACATGCCTTTCAGTAAACATAGAGTAATAGATTTTAGGAATGACATCATACATACATAGATGCATATATAGATACATACATACGTACATACATACATAGCTCTCTCTCTCTCTCTCATATACATACATACCGTGCATTGTCGCGACGATGAGCCATAAGTGTCCGCATCTCTTTTAAACACCACTTAAGGGACCATCCTGTCCCAAACTCTGTCTCAAGTGAACTAAGCACGTACTTTTTATCCCTCTCATCATGCTCACTACAAAAATAAAAAACATAATGTAAATAAAACATAAGATATACATTTCAATTTATATGTAAAACTTTTACTTACTTCCATGGTAAGTGGATAAAGCGCAGGTAAGAGTCGCATAGTGCCCGCATTCTTCTCTTGAACTCCAATCCATTCCCTATGTACACAATGTTCCCCTCCGGCTCTATGTCGCACTCTAGTCCTAAGGTGCCTATGCATGTCCTCATAGGCAACTCTGCTCTGCTATCACGTGCTGGAGGTGGTATAGGTGTCCTAAAAATAGATAGATAGAAATAAATAAAAATATGTGCTATAATATCATTAAAAAAAATTATGAAAAAAAACATACCTATGAGCAGATAGCTCTCTTCCTGCATGTGGATCCGCAGAAGAGCCCTCGTCTGATCGCGTAAGCATCTGGATCGTATAATCCAGCTCCTCATCGGACATGTCTGCGTAGTCCCGCATTATGGCCCCTAGAGTATCTGACGGAACTCTTGCTCTCATAAGACTTTTTATGAGAGTGAGTTTCGCCTTTCTCTCTTTACTGGGATCCATAATACCTAACATATAAAACAAAATGGTTAGAAATCAATATATATATACGTGTATGTGTGTGTATGCATGTGTATGTGTGTGCATGCATGTGTATGTGTGTGTATGCATCTGTGTGTATGTGTGTAGGTATATGTGTGTGTTGTCTATGTGTATGTGTGTGTGTCTATGAGTGTGTATGTGTTTATGTATATGTATGTATCTACGTGTGTGTATGTATCTATGTGTGTATGTGTATGCATGTATGTATGCATGTGTGTGTATGCATATGTATGTGTGTGTATGCATCATTATGTGTGTCTATGTATGCATTTGTACGTGTGTATGCATCATTGCATGTGCATGTGTCTGTGTGTATGTGTGTGTATATGTGTGTGTGTCTATGTGTATGTGTGTGTGTTTATGAGTGTGTATGTGTTTATGTGTATGTATGTATCTATGTGTGTCTATGTGTCTAAGTGTGTATGTGTATGCATGTATGTATGCATATGTATGTGTATGCATATGTATGTGTGTGTGTATATGTGTTTGTATGTGTGTATGCATGTGTGTGTGTATGCATGTGTATGTGTATATGTGTATATGTGTGTGTATATGTGTGTATGCATTATTATGTGTGTCTATGTATGCATGTGTATGTGTGTATGCATCATTACGTGTGTATGTATCTATGTGTGTATGTGTGTGTGTATATGTGTTTGTATGTGTGTATGCATTATTATGTGTGTCTATGTATGCATGTGTATGTGTGTATGCATCATTACGTGTGTATGTATCTATGTGTGTATGTGTGTGTGTATATGTGTTTGTATGTGTGTATGCATGTGTGTGTGTATGCATGTGTATGTGTATATGTGTATATGTGTGTGTATATGTGTGTATGCATGTGTGTGTGTATATGTGTGTATATGTTTGTATGCATGTGTGTGTATGCATATGTATGTGTGTGTATGCATTATTATGTGTGTCTATGTATGCATGTGTATGTGTGTATGCATCATTACGTGTGCATGTGTCTATGTGTGTATGTGTGTGTATATGTGTGTGTGTCTATGTGTATGTGTGTGTGTCTATGAGTGTGTATGTATGTATCTATGTGTGTGTATGTGTATGCATGTATGTATGCATATGTGTGTGTATGCATATGTATGTGTGTGTATGCATAATTATGTGTGTATGTGTCTATGTGTGTATGTGTGTGTGTATACATTATGACAGTGTATGTAAGCATGTGCATTATGTATGCATATAAGTATGTATGTATGCATATGCATATGCATTATGTATGCATATGCATATGTATGCATATGCATATGCATTATGTATGCATATGCATATGCATTATGTATGCATATGCATATGCATGTGTATGCATATGCATGTGTATGCATATGCATGTAAGTATGTATGTATGCATATGTGTGTGTATGCATATGCATGTAAGTATGTATGTATGCATATGCATATGCAATATGTATGCATGTATGTATATGTGTGTGAATGTGTGTGAATTTGTGTGTGAATGTGTGTGTGAATGTGTGTGTACATGTGTCTGTATGTGTGTATGCATGTGTATGTGTGTGTATGCATCATTATGTGTGTATGTGTGTGTACATGTGTCTGTATGTGTGTATGCATGTGTATGTGTTTGTATGCATCATTATGTGTGTATGTGTGTGTATGTGTGTGTGTCTATGTGTATGTGTGTGTATCTATGAGTATGTATGTGTTCATGTGTGTGTATGTGTCTATGTGTGTATGTATCTGTGTGTGTGTATGTATCTATGCATGTGCATCATGTATGCATGTAAGTATGTATGTACATTATATGCATATGCATATGCATTATGTATGCAAATGTATGCATGTATGTGTTTATGTGTGTATGTCTCTCTATGTGTGTGTATGCATATATGTGTGTGTATGTGTGTGTATATGTGTCTGTATGTGTGTATGCATGTGTATGTGTGTGTATGCATGTGTATGTGTGTATGTGTCTATGTGTGCATGTGTGTGTATATACTATATGTGTGTGTGTCTATGTGTATGTGTGTGTACCTATGAGTGTGTATGTGTTTATGTGTGTATGTGTCTATGTGTGTGTATGTGTTTATGTGTGTATGTGTATGCATGTATGTGTATGTGTGTGTATGTCTCTCTATGTGTGTGTGTATGCATATGTGTGTGTGTATATGTGTGTCTATGTGTGTATGCATGTGTATGTGTGTGGATGCATCATTATGTGTGTATGTGTCTGTGAGTGTATATGTGTGTGTATGTGTGTGAGCGTCTATGTGTGTGTATGTGTGTGCGCGTCTATGTGTATGTGTGTCTGTGTGTGTATGTGTGTGTATCTATGAGTATGTATGTGTTCATGTGTGTGTATGTGTCTATGTGTGTATGTATCTGTGTGTGTGTATGTATCTATGCATGTGCATTATGTATGCATGTAAGTATGTATGTACATTATATGCATATGCATATGCATTATGTATGCAAATGTATGCATGTATGTGTTTATGTGTGTATGTCTCTCTATGTGTGTGTATGCATATATGTGTGTGTATGTGTGTGTATATGTGTCTGTATGTGTGTATGCATGTGTATGTGTGTGTATGCATGTGTATGTGTGTATGTGTCTATGTGTGCATGTGTGTGTGTCTATGTGTATGTGTGTGTACCTATGAGTGTGTATGTGTTTATGTGTGTATGTGTCTATGTGTGTGTATGTGTTTATGTGTGTATGTGTATGCATGTATGTGTATGTGTGTGTATGTCTCTCTATGTGTGTGTGTATGCATATGTGTGTGTGTGTATATGTGTGTCTATGTGTGTATGCATGTGTATGTGTGTGGATGCATCATTATGTGTGTATGTGTCTGTGAGTGTATATGTGTGTGTATGTGTGTGAGCGTCTATGTGTGTGTATGTGTGTGCGCGTCTTGTGTATGTGTGTCTATGTGTGTATTTGTGTGTATGTGTGTGTGTGTGTCTGCGTATGTGTGTGTGTGTCTATGCGTGTATATGTGTGTGTGTGAGTGTGTGTGTGCGCATACCTTGTGTATGTCTCGCTTCTCTCTCTCCCTCTCGCGCGTTGTATGTCTCTCTCTCTCTCTCTCGGTCTGTATTCTTCCTCACGTTCAAGGCCCGGCACAAATGTGCCGGGAGAATTGAATTTTTTTTTTTACATTCCAGAGCGTCGCATATGCGACGCTCTGCAGTTTGCCATCGTCGTTAATTGCATCGCTAACCTGCGACGCTACTAGCGACGCTTCTGGTTTAGCGTCGCTTATGCGATGATGCTCGGCCAAAAAAAAAAATCCGAAATTTTTACCGTCGCTTATGCGACGGTTTCGTCGCATAAGCGACGGTTTTCGTTTTTTTCCCGATTCGGGGGCGTCGCTACGCCCCCCTTTTTCTTGTAGTGCTTGGCATAATGACCAACTTTACCACAATAATGATAAGTAAAGTTACGTTGCTGATTTGGTTGAGTCTGTTGACTTTGTTGTATTGTTCTTCCTCCTCTAGTAGCATTAACGTTTCCTGTTCCTCTTGCATTGTTGTTGAATCTTCCTCCTCCTCTCCAATTTCCTCTACCTCTTGATCTATTTGATGCAACATAAAGATCTTGTCCTTGACTACCTCTTTACGAATGATAAGAGTTTCCACCTTCTATGTTGATTTCTTCAGTCATCATAAGCATTTGTAAATCTTCAAAGGATGGTAGATTCTCTCGAGTCGTGATAGATGTAATGAAAGACTTCCATTTTTCATCTTCTCTCAAGCCATTTAACATGCTATTAAACTTTATATCTTCACTAGCAGATGCGTCAATAGAGGCTAATGCTTCAATAAGAGATTTTATCTCAAGAATATAATCATTAACTGATTGTCGTGGATTCTTTTTAACTCTTGTCAACTCACTAATAAGTTGTGTTTGGCTTGCTCTATTGGTAGTTGCAATAACCTTTCTAGAGACTCCCAGGCTTCTCTGCTAGTATTCAAACCTCTTATATGTCCAAGCATAGTATTTGTTGAAACTATTTTTTATATACTAAATAGAACTATTCTATCTCTTTCAATCCATTCTTGCTCTCTTGCTCGATCTGCTTGTGTAGGAGCTTCTGGTAATATTGGCTTCATTTCTATACCTGTTATCAATCCCCAAAGACCTTTAGACATGAGATAAGAATCCATTCTAAATTGCCTCATGGGATAATTTCTCCCATTTGGTAACTTCTCAATCGATGCACTCAAATCTCCCATGTTGAATTATTGTAAACAAAGAAGATAATTCAATAAGATTTAGGAAAGATCTGATAAAAAACAAAAGGTATGATACCACAATGTTATGTTTACAAACTTATAAACATCAAAGTACACAACAAAAAGTGATGAGACCTCCCAAGATCTTCAAAAGATCAAACAAATATTTCCAAACTTCCGAAATCAAAGTTTCCTCCAAACTTTCAAGAAGATAGAAATGGGTGATTGTAGCAAAAGAATCACCAAAAACTCTACAAGTAGAATTGGTTAAAATCAACCATATATCCTGAAAGTAGACTTTAAGTAGCATGCTTTAGAAACAAAAAACATCAAAAAAGGTAGAGCGTAGCTCCCAAACAAATGGTTTGAAGTCAAGGTATGTGGAGGCCTACTACAACAAGGTATGACTAACTATCTGAATTGGAAACTGATGTATACCAGCATGAACACTCAAAGATCTATGAAATCTTTTGATATAAACAAAAATTATGAGAGCTAAGGAAACTCCTCCAAGTGAAATCACTCAAAAAGACCTCATAACGACTGAGATATGAAGGTTTGAAGAAAGGTATGTCTCTGATGAGACATCGGATACACACAAGAAAGTAGATCTGCAAAAAGACCTACTTGCGTGGAGGTTTCTCATTAAATTTTGTACAAAATCTGATCCACATATATAGTACAAGTTGTAAGGACCACTCTCACAAGAAAGTAGATGTACAAAAATGCCTACTTGCGCGGAGGTTTCTCATTAAATTTTGTACAAAAACGGATCTACATATATAGTACAAGAATCACTCAATTTGGACACCTATGCTAAGAGAGCCACTCTTTTTATTGAGAGGCTATCAACAGAAGCGCCTTCCTTGTCTAAAAATAGAAACCTCTCCTTTCCTTCTTACATTTATCTAATTTTATCTACTTTTACTCTAAATTTAGAGATGTGAGCACCTCCACATGTTATTTATCATAAATAGTAAAACTCATAAGCCTAAAAAAACTATTTTAGAGCTTGTTCTTATGTAACAAGAGAAACTTCATTGGGATGGCAGAGATGCGCAAGTACATGCATTGATAGCCTTCTCTATCAAACATGCCATTATCCCTCATAACTTATCTTGCAAGACAACGAAAGGTGTTTGGGATACTCTTACAACATCATACTAAGCAAGAAATGAGGCTTGTGTTGCTTACCTCTGAACTTTTTTGGACACATAGTATATGAATGAAGGAGATTCTATGGACAATTTTTTGACAAAAATAAAAGATTTGAAGGAGCAGTTGATCTCTATGGATGAAATCTTGTTACATAATTCACTTGTGCAAACTTTTCTTAATGGTCTTCCAGATTCATATCAAAGTTTTACTTATACTCTTAGATTGATTACGAAAGGAAATAAAAATGCCTCAACATTTGAGGAGTTAGTCTCTATTTTGTTGTAGGAGGATCAATTCAAGTAGACCTCAAACTCCAACAATTAGTATTAGAACAAATCAAATCTAGAATTTTCTTCAACTTTTGATTGGGGGGAGTTACCTCTTCATGTGTAACTTGACTTTTTGGTGAGCTTGGAGAACTATGCTCTTCTTCGTGACTTTTTGTAGTTTCTTCTTCATCTACCTGCACTTCATGTTTATACCAAGATTTATCTTCATGAAAAATAACATCTCTCGAAACAATTACCTCTCCCGTATCTTGGCTCACTCATCTATATAT
Organism: Ceratopteris richardii; assembly: GCA_020310875.1. Lineage (NCBI taxonomy): Eukaryota > Viridiplantae > Streptophyta > Polypodiopsida > Polypodiales > Pteridaceae > Ceratopteris > Ceratopteris richardii. The sequence continues at coordinate 68,025,271 of CM035422.1, forward strand.
TGGTTGCCCTTCTGCCATACTAATGAAAATAATTTTTTGTGACCTTAGATCCAATTTTGATCTTAACTGTTGTGGAACATGAACAAAACATATGCTTCCAAAAATTCTACAATTAGAAATGTCTAGTTTTGATCCATAAAACAATTCATAAGGTGCTTTTGTACATGGTTTTGAGTAGGTGGTAACATGTTCATCACATAAACTGCCATATTGCATGCTTCAGCCCAAAATGTAAGTGGAAAGTCCTTTTCATTTAACATGCACCTACCCATCTCCAAGATATACCTGTTTCTTCTTGGCCACACCATTTTGTTGAGGTGTGTATCTGTTTGTAGTCTCCTTTTTTATTCCCACTTCTTCCAAATATACAAGAAAATGATTAGAAAAATACTCACCTCCTCCATCTGATCTCAACCTTCTTATGCTTTGACCTGTTTGCTTTTCAACCAATGATTTAAACTTCTTGAACATATCAAAAACTTTTGATTTGTACTTCATAAAATAAATGAATGTAAACTTTGAGAAGTCATCCATAAACGTTACAAAGTACTTGCTACCTGTCATGGACTCTTCTTGAGACGGACCCCATACATCAGTATGAATCAAGTCCAAAATGCCTCTGCTTTGCAATCTTGCTTTTGAAAAAGGACTTCGTACATGTTTTCCAAACTGACATGCTTCACAAACAAAATCCAAATCTTGCTTAGGTAGTTGTGGTAGACCTTCAACAAGGATTTCTTTGCAATATCCTTCAATCTGCCAACACTGATGCGTACTAATCTTTTATGTCATAAATCTAGTTGACTTACCTGAGCCCCATTGACTATTGTATAACCTGCATAATCTGGAACTTCAACTTCATAAGTATATAATCTATTTACCTTTTGTCCTCTTATGACAAAAGCCCCATTGTTCTTCTGATAAGCCTATTCTAAATTGCCTCATGGGATAATTTCTCCCATTTGGTAACTTCTCAATCGATGCACTCAAATCTCCCATGTTGAATTATTGTAAACAAAGAAGATAATTCAATAAGATTTAGGAAAGATCTGACAAAAAACAAAAGGTATGATACCACAATGTTATGTTTACAAACTTATAAACATCAAAGTACACAACAAAAAGTGATGAGACCTCCCAAGATCTTCAAAAGATCAAACAAATATTTCCAAACTCCCGAAATCAAAGTTTCCTCCAAACTTTCAAGAAAATAGAAATGGGTGATTGTAGCAAAAGAATCACCAAAAACTCTACGAGTAGAATTGGTTAAAATCAACCATATATCCTGAAAGTAGACTTTAAGTAGCATGCTTTAGAAACAAAAAACATCAAAAAAGGTAGAGCGTAGCTCCCAAACAAATGGTTTGAAGTCAAGGTATGTGGAGGCCTACTACAACAAGGTATGACTAACTATCTGAATTGGAAACTGATGTATACCAGCATGAACACTCAAAGATCTATGAAATCTTTTGATATAAACAGAAATTATGAGAGCTAAGGAAACTCCTCCAAGTGAAATCACTCAAAAAGACCTCATAACGACTGAGATATGAAGGTTTGAAGAAAGGTATGTCTCTGATGAGACATCGGATACACACAAGAAAGTAGATCTGCAAAAAGACCTACTTGCGCGGAGGTTTCTCATTAAATTTTGTACAAAATCTGATCCACATATATAGTACAAGTTGTAAGGACCACTCTCACAAGAAAGTAGATGTACAAAAATGCCTACTTGCGCGGAGGTTTCTCATTAAATTTTGTACAAAAACGGATCTACATATATAGTACAAGAATCACTCAATTTGGACACCTATGCTAAGAGAACCACTCTTTTTATTGAGAGGCTGTCAACAGAAGCGCCTTCCTTGTCTAAAAGTAGAAACCTCTCCTTTCCTTCTTACATTTATCTAATTTTATCTACTTTTACTCTAAATTTAGAGATGTGAGCACCTCCACATGTTATTTATCATAAATAGTAAAATCCATAAGCCTAAAAAAACTATTTTAGAGCTTGTTCTTATGTAACAAGAGAAACTTCATTGGGATGGCAGAGATGCGCAAGTACATGCATTGATAGCCTTCTCTATCAAACATGCCATTATCCCTCATAACTTATCTTGCAAGACAACGAAAGGTGTTTGGGATACTCTTACAACATCATACTAAGCAAGAAATGAGGCTTGTGTTGCCTACCTCTGAAATTTTTTGGACACAGAGTATATGAATGAAGGAGATTCTATGGACAATTTTTTGACAAAGATAAAAGATTTGAAGGAGCAGTTGATCTCTATGGATGAAATCTTGTTACATAATTCACTTGTGCAAACTTTTCTTAATGGTCTTCCAGATTCATATCAAAGTTTTACTTATACTCTTAGATTGATTACGAAAGGAAATAAAAATGCCTCAACATTTGAGGAGTTAGTCTCTATTTTGTTGTAGGAGGATCAATTCAAGTAGACCTCAAACTCCAACAATTAGTATTAGAACATAACATATCAATTACGCATGTTTCAAATCAAGCTTTCTTACCTAGTTAGAAGGGCAAAGGTAAATGGAGCTCTTCTAATAGTAAGCAAAAATCTGCTAAGGTTGCACAATCAAAGAAGGAAGACAAAATGTTAAAAAAATAGAAAAGTAGAAATAGTTTTGCAAGTACAATAAGACAAATGATCATTTCATAAAATTCGTCCTAATCTGGTTGCAAAGGAGGCTAAGAAGAAAGAGGTTGGAATGGTTGTTGTAGAGGCCTCTACGCCTAAAATAGATCTGCTAATCTTGTTTAGAATAAAGAATGGGCATTCACTATTGTTTTCAACTATGATCCACCTTCATATGAGTAGTGTATTTGTTATAGAGTCAAATGTTCGATACTTTGATAGTAGTGCAATCAAACATATTACCTCACATCGTAGTTTCTTCACTTCAGTTGATCTTGGCCCTATAGGGAATACTATCCCATGTGCTAACAACTCCTCTTATTTTCTAATGGGAGTTGGAAAGATCATTCTAACTATTGTTGATGGAAATGATGATTTAAACATGCCATGGATCAAGAAAAACATGTCATCAGTTTCAACATTATCCAAGGTTGTCTTGGTTGTCAAATCTGTTGATGATAGATGTACAATTCATGATCTCTCGAATGGTGAGATTATTATTGCTTCTAGCATTTTATGTCATGGGCTGCATAATCTCATAGACTATGCAAATTCTGTGAATGTTTTAGCATTTGCAGCTGAAGATTCTCATGCTATCTTATATGCAAAGCTTTGGAATGCACACTTTGGTCATTTGAATTTTGATAGTTTGCTATCCCTATAGAAATCTGAAACTTGAGTTGTAAACGAGTTTGTGAAGCCTATATTTTGAGAAAAGTGTAGTGTTCCGCCTTCCCAAAAGATGGTTCGGTTAGAGTTACTCATAAATTGTAGCTTGTTCATAGTGTGTTTGTGGTCCTATGTAGACATCTTCATTTGGTAACTAGCTATACTTTGTGACTTTTATTGATGAATTTTCTAAACATGCATGGATTTATCTATTGAAAGCAAAGTTTGAATGTGCTTTAAATAGTTACTGGATATGGCTGAAAAATTGCAAGCATGTAAATTGGGCACCCTCCATTTTGGGCGAGGGAGAAATACATATATTCTGATTTTAAGGCATTTCTATGTCTATCATGGAAATAGTGAGGCATATGGTCAAAAGTCGGGGTTTACCACATAGCTTCTAGCTTGAGGCTGTTATCTGTGCAACATGTGTACTTAACAAAGTGTCCCACCAAAGCACTGCAGTTGATCACTCCATATGAAACTTGGCATGGTTGCAAGCCATATGTTGCTTATCTATGTGTCTTTAATTGTTTCAAATATGCATTAGTGCATGAACAACAATGCAAAAAGCTAGATGATAAAGTAGCGAAATGTATTTTTGTCATGTACAATTTTGAAAGCAAAGACTATCGTCTGTATCATCCACATATTAAATACACTCTAGTTATCCATGATGCTGTTTTGTAGAATATGCAATTCACCCTTACTTTCATGTACCAAGGAGAGATTACTTAGCTCAAAAGATGTGTATGAGGCTAAATTGAAGAGTCAATGTGCGTTCTATGCACATTTCTGGTTTGCTTTCCATATCGACAATGCTCACAAAATGAACAATCAGAGAAAGATAACGTTCCATTCCACTACGAGATATATGGCCCAAACAACCATGCCAAATACAAGCCATAGGCTATTCAGTAACAGCTAACAAGTGTTCTTTCTGTGATACAAGTAAAGGATAAAGTGAACCAACTTTGCTTCCTTTTGCAATAACCATATTGCACTTTGATATGTGAAAGGGCTGAGCATAGAAGACCACCTTGTAACCAAGGTCATCAAGTTGACCAACTGACATCAAACTGCGTGATAACTGAGGTACATGGCGTACATTATGCATAGTAAATTTTGAACCATCAATGAACTGCACAATCACATCTCCAATCCCCACAACATCACACTGGTAAGAGTCACCAAGTCTCACGGTATTGCTGCATAATTAGAGAACCATTCTATGTGTGGTGTCACATGGAAAGAAGCACCAAAATCTAGAAGCCAGGTGTGGGAAAGGTCATAAGCGCCTCAGATGGCACAATACTATCAAGTGTCAACACATCAACATCATCAGAAATAGCATTAATTTCTTCAATCTTCACAATCGAAGTACATGGGGCAGGTAACTGTTTAACATGCCCATCAACGTTCTGTCCTTTACCTTTAGCATTCTCTAATGCATAACAGTCTTTCTTCATATGTCCTTTCTTATGACAATAATGGCATTCGATATCCCTCTTCATTGATTTACTTCTACTCTTATTCCGTTGACCATTATTTTCCTTGCTCTTGCTCCTACCACGTTGCTGATTCTTTCCTTGGTAAGAATCACAAACATTATATGCATCTCCACTATGAGTGCCAACCATAGATTTTCTACGAATCTCCTCACTCAAGAGTGCTCCACATATGTCATCATAGACAAGTTTACCACCAGGTGCACTATTGCTTATAGCTGTGCAAAATGTATCCCATGATGATGGCAGGGTGTGCCTGAAAACACAGCCCCAAAGGTTGATATTTATTTTCGGAGAAGTACAAAGAACACTCTTTTTGATGTTCTTGGACCTGTGTGAAGAGAACTATGTGCGGAAGTACTCCAAAATGGCTCCAAAAGACACCCAAAAATACTTCAAAAATAGGCTTTGAAAGCAAAGAATGAAGCTTTGAGGGACCAAAACATGTTTAAGGTAATGTCAACCTTAGTCTTTCCCCTTCTTCAGACACCACAAGAGTGTAGCTTAGTAGCAAGAGATTGCCACGGTTAAGCGAGCTCTAGGGCAAACAATACTAGGATGGGTGACCTCCCGGGAAGTACTAGGAACTTCTATCTTCGTTTATCGTTGAGGTCCTCCCTCGCGTGCAGCCAACAGTGACTTCGGTGACTCGGATGACAAGGTATGCCTTGGTCGCCGCCTTAAGTCGTAAGCCTTGGAGAAAGCCTTAGGGGGGGAGGGCTCGCTTCGCTTGCACAAAAGGAACAAAGCTTTTTGCATCGAACTGCTCTAATACCAATGAAGTATTTTGATGTCAATGCACCACAGTGCACTCTCCTTCTCAAGAGCTCTTGGATGATATGCTCCGAGTAGAAAACCGAGCTCCTAAGGCTTCACACAGTACTTCGCATAGATGCTGCCGAATACATAGAAAACACATTACACAGAGGAGCACGAAGATAGACTTCTTAGGTATTACAAGTGTGGTCAAACTTACAGTCTGTGACTGACCAGGCCACTATATGTTTTATTAAAGAACATATAGAAGGAAGTGTCCGGTGGCCATTTGGCCTTTCACATGGAGACTAACGGTAACACATAGGTTAGTGATTCAACTACATAACCCCCATCAACCTATGGGATTAGAACATCCAGCCGTTAAGTTTGAAAATGAGGCTTACATAGACAAAGAAGGGACCATGTATATTGTTGCAATTAGGTCCGGCTCAACAAATGAACTAGGTGAGATGGTAGAAAATGCAAACATAGATGTGGAAGGACACGGTAAAAAAATTGAGGAACCAAGAACACCAAGAGGAAAGTCCATATTAACGAGGGTGATAACGCCTAAGTGGATGCCCCAAGACAATAGGAGTATAGAGTTTTTCTAGAATGACCGAGCCTTTTGGAGATATAGGCCAGAGCATCCTATTGCGATAAGAGCAAACACAATTTATGAACTAAAGGACCCAGAGAGTCCAAGAAAGGTAGTATATTTAGATGACACCTCAGAACAAATGTATAAGGTCACAGAACATGGACGACATGCATATACATGGGGAGGAGAATTAGTTTTTTCTCTAGTAAGATCGCAAGCACTTAAGGATAGTTTGGGTGTTGGCACATCTCAAGGACATAGAGAGAAAAACAAGGAAGGTGCAGAGAGTAGTAAGATCGCAAGCACTTAAGGATAGTTTGGGTGTTGGCACATCTCAAGGACATAGAGAGAAAAACAAGGAAGGTGCAGAGAGGGCCCCCACCGAAAGTGGGAGGGTTGAAAGAGAACCTCTTAGGGATCATATGGCTCACAGGCGTGGGGACGGTTTTCCCCTACCTAGACCAAGGGACCACCCTAGAACCTTGAGGCCTACTCAATTAGTGAAGGCTATGAAGGATTGTTTTGATAGATTGGGAGATCCCTACGAGCACATAGTAGAATTCAACCAGGTGCTACATGCTGAACAAGTTGAAGACATGTTTACACAATTTAATGCCTTTGGACTCTAAAGGGTGATGCGTTGGATTGGTTCTGACCATTGCACCAACATCAATTTAGATACATCCACCACATGATGGAGTCCTTCATTATGGATTTTTCCAAGAGTGGAATCAGACACAACACGTCTTCCTTAATACACACATTCAAACAAATGCATCAAGAGACAGTGAGGATGGCCGATCGAAGATTTAGACGGTACATAGAAAGATGTCCCCCATTGGAGGTACCCACTCAAGCTAAATTGATAGCTTTGTTCATAGATGGCCTACTGAGTGCTAAGCTAAGATCATACGTCTTCTTGAAGGAGCCAAGAACCTTGGATCAATGTTTATGTATTTGTGTAGACATAGAAGATAACTTAGGAGACGATCTAGAACTTCCTAAGGTTTGTAAAGACTCGGATAGCATTACAAAGACTTCATCCAGATGTTCCAATTCAATAAAGGACTTAGCGGAACAAGCGGCCAAATGATTGGGAGTTTCTAGCAAACCAGGCATCAAATTAGCCCCCCCTCGAAGGTGTTATACTTGTGGAGGCAACCATATGGGGAACATGTGTTCACATGCAATGCAACCCATAGGAAACTCCAACAGAATGTACTGTACCATAGAGAGAAGATACACAAACCACACTACTCAAGATTGCCCATATAATAAACAAGTGGTTAGGCAGAGTTACCCTCAGCAATATCAGCTAGGTAGATACCAAGGGTAGTATTAGCCACAACAATATTATCGAGCCCCCCCTCAGTATCAAGCGCCATATCGAGCACAACCTAGATCGCAACCTGTCCTAGGACAACAACCTCCACCCCCTGCCAATGTAGTTTTGGTAAAGTATGCTACACCAAAGGAGAATTCCAACATGGCATTAGTACCCACGACCCCTTTGATCACAGATAATGACCCTAATGCAAATAGTTTTGACTCCACTCATGTGGATAGCCCACCAGTGTACTACACGGAGTCACCGGAAGACTTAGACCCTTACTATGAGAACCCTGTGTATGAACAAAATTGGGAACCAGATTATGCTCAAGTCATGTACACAAACCCCAACCTGAGACCGAAGGCTAGACAAATAAGACCACAAGCACCCAAAGGACCATGTTATAAATGCCAAGGAGACCATTTCATATGAGAATGTCCACACACAACAACTGCAATGCAGTCACAATACTTCAATATTCAAGGCTTTTACCTTGAATGTGGAAAGGATCACTTCATAAGAGATTGCCCCAAGAACCCTGCGAACACCTCCACAAAAGTAATGCCCATCAACGTGATAGGCATAATGCAACATTCTGAAGGTTCCATACCCCAGTATATACCCATCCAGACAACTATTAGAGCCCAAGCACAAAGGCAAACACAACCCAAAAACCTAGGAAAAATAGCTAAAGCTAGCGAAGTAGAAGAATCAACAGGAAAGAAAACAAGAACTTGGAAAGAGTCACGAGAGTGACACAAGGGAAAATGGGGTAAAAAGATCAACAAGTTAGAGGAAAGCCTAAGGGAAACCAGAGCTAAAATCTTAGAAATGGCATCACAGGAGGCTGAAGCACAAGTATTCACCTCTAAACGAGGATCAGTACTAGTAGACCCCACCCCAAAAAACCTTGATATGATGTTCAAAACCTATCAAGCGAGAATACAAGAAGGACCACAAGTAGGAGAATCTAGCAAGAATTACCCAAGAGCTGACTTAGAAAATTGAGAGACCCAAACTGTGAATGAAAATGGTGGAATTAGCCCACGCAATGTTTGATGCATCACAATACTCCAATTGGGAAATTATGGCCAGACTTGAGTTACATTTTCAAGGATCCCTAGAGAAACTAGGGCGTATCTAACCCTGCAACATTCAGTTCTAGCACAAACTAGCCCAATTGAGCCTTTGAAGACCACCCTATTTGAACAGGCTAGGTCAGATTTAGAAAATCATCAAACGGGTTATATGGATTCACACGCCATCTTGAAAGAGATTCAAGAAGAAAGATGGAGATAGGAACAAGAATCTCAACCACCTATACTCGAGATTGATGACTCGAGAGAACAGTTCCCTACAGACATCCCATCTATCTATGGAGATCAAGTGGATGATTGGCCAAGTGAGCACACTAGTTTTGAATCTAACTCTTTGCAAGAATTACCTCACTTTATGGGTCCTTGGGAAGACTGTTCAATTCAAGTGAAAGCCCCCACTATTCGAGTAAGGGGAGATAACTCAGTTCTTCCTAGGGATACAAAAGCTATTAGGAACACAAAAGTTCAATGCCATCTAACTTTGGACGAGCTATTGAAGATCAAACCTGAACTATGGAAACATGTAGCAAACCAGTTCCCAAAAATAGCCACAACCTCCTCTAGACCAAGTGCAAGAGGAAAGGTGCCTGAAATACCCCTAGATAAAGTGGGAGATGCGAATGAAGGAGAGGAAGTTAATGCTTATTTTCCCATTATGTACAAGGGTCACACTACCAAAGCCATCCTAGATACAAGCGCAAGAGTAGCTATCGCGACCACTTCTCTATGGAAATGTTGGGGAAAACCCACCCTTAGACCTACTAGGATGAAGTTGCAGATGGCAGACGGACACATAGAAAGACCCTTAGGACTATTGGAAGGAATTACCCTATCCACTTGTGGAGTAGAATTTGATCACACCTTTGCAATATGCGATTTTGGAAAGAATCAAGCATACAAGATGCTCTTAGGGAGACCTTTTATGTGACATTTGCAGGTAGTACAAGACTGGGGAACCAATTCTTTGTACTTACAACACCTAGGAGTAACCACGAAAGTGAACCTCATAGACTATTCACATAGGGACATACCACCTTTGCAATGGAATACGGTACATAGGAACAAAGAGGAAAAGGAATCGGTGCACTCCTTAACATCAGAGCCATCATGATTGCATGAGGATACACACTTGTGGATGTGTAAAATCGCAACCAAGGAAGAGAAGCAAGCTACAACAAGGACGTAAGGAGTAGGACACACTTCTAGACCCATTGAGGATCTAGCATATGTTCCGATAGCATTTCCAGATAAGGAATTTGAACCCCATGGTTGGGTAGAGATCTTAACGACTATGGATATTGCAATTAATGAAGAACAATGGACCCCCCATTGTGACAAAGACGGTTATGATATATCCATCTTCACTATAGGCCTAGTAAGAGAATAAACAGAAGAGGATAATCTTAAAGAAGAAATCTCAAAACGTAGTAAGCCAGTGAACCACAAGGAATGGAAAGTAGATTCGGACATACCTGAATGTTCATCAGAAGAGGAATTTCTAGGCTGGATAGAAGCCATGTCCCCAGGTCTCACCACCCCTAGGAAGGAAAAGGAGAACTCAAGTTACAGTCAACGAGATCAAAAGGTGAGAAGGAAAAGAGTATGAAAACCGAGGAAGAAGAACCATTGATGGAAGTGCCAGAAAAATTTAGGAAATACATGGTGGAAGACCAAAAAATCATGATCAAAATGCCCAAAAGAGACAAAAGTTCGGGAGAAGCCTATGAAAATAAGGAAACCATGAAGAAAGTCATAGTGGCAATCGAGGAAGGAGAAGAACGATGCACGTACATAGGGCATGATTTGACTGACGAGGAGAAAGAAATTTTTATTGCTTTATTGAAGAGGTATAGGGATGTGTTTGCATGGAGTTACAAAGATTTGAAAGGGGTAGATCCTGAAATATGTTCCCATAGGATACCCATGACCACGAAGGCAAGACCCACTAAGCAAAAGCCCTTATTCTCAAATATATGTATACAAATAGGTTTGGAACCTATGTATATCAGGATGGGATGCATAAGTTTGTCATTGGATTGAGAAACTTAGAAGTTGCCCTGAATATAGCACCAGTAGCACAATTCAAGGATGGCAGATATGAGGATAGACAGGGATGTGTATACATCTTCTCACAGGACCCAGAAAACTCTAATGACTTAGGGCAATGTACAGACAAGAGACCTTGGGAACAAAACCTAGGGCAACCAGACTTGCCAAGACAACATGAAACTCACAATAATAGTGAACAACAACAAGGTAGGAGAATACATACTTCCCCAAACCCTTTTGAAAGAGAAGTAGAAGGACTTAATGATTTTCCATTGAGAAGAAGACATCAATGGCAAAGTCAGGGAAGAATGCTTAGGCCCTATCAAGTAGCCAAATGCATGAAGACTCAATATGAAGGATATTCTGATCCTCATGCTCATGCTGCATAATTTAGACAATTAATTAGAGCAAAAGAAGTAGAGGATTATAAAGTGCATTTTGAAGCATTTGGTCTAACCCTAACGGGACCTGCACTATCTTGGTTCATTCCATTGAGAAAGGAAATGTATCCGGATATTGAATCTTTCTTGGAAGCCTTCATAGGGGAATTCTCAAAAATTGGAATAAAACATAGCACAACTACCTTGATACATAGCTTTAAATAGCAAAAAGATGAAAATGTCAGAGAGGCAGCTAGGAGATTCAAGCAATACATTGACAGATGTCCCAGAGAGGAAGTACCCTCCATGGCAAGACAAGTATCTCTATTCATAGAAGGATTGAGAAGTGCCCAATTAAGAACCTTGGTGTATTATAGGAGGTGCCCTGACCTAGGAGCATGTGTAAAGGAAGCAGTAGACTTAGAGGATAACAGGGGACAAGATTTATTAGCATTTGATCAACCAAGAACAAATGAAGATAAAATCCCACTAGCAGAAGAATTAGCACAGGCAATTGCCAAAGCCTTAGAAGTTAGCACCAAGACAAATCTGATAAACACCAGGATAGCAACAAATAAGAAATGCTATAACTGTGGAGAAAATCATTTGGTACAACAATGTCCATATCAAAAACCACAACATTTGCAAGATAGGAAAACACTCAAATACTATACATTGGAAAGAAAATGGACAAATCATACCAGAGAAGAATGCTTCTACAATAAACAACCTATTAAGGAAAGAGAATATGCAAATCAACATAATTCACAAAGAGAATCTGGATTTTTTGAGCAACCAAGACCTGTACTTGGGCAACAACCTCCACTACCAACAAATGTGGTACCAGTCAAATACACACCAATAGAAGAAGAAAGCTCAAGACTAAGATCATCTTATAGAGAAGATTGTCATTGGAATGAAGGATATCAAGAAGAGTGGGAAGGATATGAGCTGAGAGAACCAGAACTGCAAGCCCTAGACTTGGGAAATGGGAGAATTGAAATGGATACAACTACATTCATGTACATAACCAATAATCACATGTCCAATCAGAAACCTCAGTTCAAAGGGAGTCAAAAAATAACTTGTTATAGATGTGGAGGGGAACATTTCATTAGAGACTGTCCACAACCTCCTACACTAAAGATAGAAGGAGCTTATTGCAAGGACTGTGGCAGGGAACACCTAATAAAAGATTGTCCAAGAAACCCTAAAAAACAACAAAACACATTGTAAAGTCGTCGGATTGGCATTCTGTATTTTCATAATTTCTATAGTTTCCTGTCCCGCACGAACCGAAAGGTCGTTGCGAAGTGATGTATCTGCTTATCAATTAATGAAAAGACATTGCGGTGACTCTCCGGTAACGACAAGCGGGATCGCCAGGCTGTCTGTCTGGGCGATTACGGTTGTGGAGACGTCGTCGTAGTGCAACATTTGTGAGGTCTGAGTATTATTGCTCTTACCTTTGTTTAATTACATTAATTTGTGATTAACACAGTACTGTTAAGTTGCGGATAGTAAGTCTATGTGACGGTAATGAATAATTCCCGCGTTACTTACTGTGAAAAGACTAACCAGAATTTTGACAGTAAGCAATTCGATATTGAACGCTAACGTACTGCACATTGAATAAGTTAATTGGGAAAATTAAGGTACATGGCCTCTGATTTATCAGACCCCTACCACTCCCAAGAACCCGAAGAACTTAAAAATGCCTGTAATGTAAATTCACATTTTAACACTGGCGCCATCTGTGGGAAGGTGGCATAGATGGTGAATAATCAGTAAGGTGGAGTAGTACGCAAGTGGTGCAGAGGTGATATATGCCGATTACTCGATCCGGCGAGTCTTATCCGAAGTACAAGAGAGACCAGCATCCCTGGACGGTACCAAATTTGTTAGGGACACCCCCAGGTGGCAGAAGTATAGACCGATTAAGTCCAATTGTCGAAGGAGCGGAGCCCGTTAGCAGTGATTCCGGTAGAATTTCGGTGACACATGAGGAAATTCCAGTAGATTCCGGTGTAATTTCGGTGCAGTCTGCAGAAGGTTCAATAACTTCGGAGTGTACAGGGGCGCAATGTGCAGTTGACTCGACACCGTCTGGTCAAGATTCAAACTTTTCTGAGGATAAAGTGGTGTTACCCAGAGAGATCATTGCCGGTGAAAGAATACCCTGTTTTGGGGAAAGTTCGACAAATTCCGGTGACAGTTTGGTTCCAGTTGCAGGGAATTTACAGTTTTTCGGTGACCGTGTGATACTCCCTGGTGAATCTTCATTTCGGACACCACTGTTCGGGGCAAATTTGCCTACTTGGGATATCAAGGCTGAGGATAGGCTCTTCGATTTGGAGATCCGTAAGAGATTGAACGCCATTTTCAAGCCGGAAGGTGAGCAGTCTGACCACACAGATTCCGAAGGACCATAAACACCTCCTCAGAACTCAGGAGACAGCAACGATACCACTAATAGCACCATGAGTGGACAACAACAGCAGCAGCAACAATAACAGCAGCAACAGCCACAGCCACTTCCACTTCGACCTATTCCAACAGGGGTGACGTACACAAAGTTCGGTGGATTTCCAGGTGACGACCCTGATGCACATGTGCGTACCTTTGAGATAAGTTATGCCGTACTGAATCATCCAATCGATCCGGCGTACAAGGCCATCGTATTCCAATCAACATTAGTCAATGAAGTAGCGAGGTGGTTAACAGAGTATGATATCAACCATTTCGTTACCTATGAGGCAGTAAGGGATGCATTTTTGCAGAGGTTTCGGCTGAAGAAGAACCCTGCCAAAATTTTTGATTACTTGGAGAATAATAGACAGAAGCCGCACCAGACTGTTCAGGAATATGCCACATTGTTTAGAACTCATTTAAGACAATTGCCTCCGGCACATGCTAATTTACCGGATGATGTTATAACCCAGTGGTTCATTAATGGTTTGACCCCACAGCTAAGACAAATTATGATCATCCGTTGTGTGGGTGCTATGACACTGGATGCTGTTATCGCGATGGCCCTGCAACTAGAGCATAAGGTTGGAGGATTCATTGAAGACTTGGAGTGGCTAAAAACCAGCAAGAACGTTACAAATGATCCGGCTAAACAGATGTATTGCAGCAAGTGTAAAAATCCAGGGCACACCAGTGCTACTTGTGCCCTTAATCAGATGTATTGTGCCATCTGCAATACCACTGGACACTCAACCGAAAATTGTGCGTATAATGCAAAAGTGCAAGGACGAGCAGCTGTAAACGCCATTATACAAGAACCAGGTCAGCCAGCAACCCACTATGTGCCACCGCAGATGCGAAACAATCAACCGCAAGGATACCGAAATTACCGAGGATAGCGGAATACCAATTTTAATGCAAATCGATGGCAGGCAGGTACATCAGCGGAAGGTGCTTCCCTGCCACCACCTCGATGTCACTTTTGCGGTGAGATTGGCCACATCCAGAGATTTTGCAAGGATGCAACCGAATATGACAAACGAAAGAAAGAGCGCCAGAACCCGATGACCAACATGGTCTATATTTCACCAGTGGAATCACAAGCATCAGTCGTCCAGACAAGATCGGGTAAGCAGTTGCAACCAGCAGCTGAGGTGTTTGAACTTGGTATCCACGAACAACAGCGAATGTATACCAAGGCCAGTCAGTGGGCCGCTAAAGAACCAATTGTATTCCCTGATCCAATTCCGGTGACACAGGCTCCCCTACCAAAGGTGAGAGCGCATGAACAAGCCTCTACCCCTGTAACAGGAGAATCATCATCAGAATCAGTGAAGAGTGCAATTCCAACAGACCAAGTATGGGATATTCTCTCGAAGGCTTCAATTACACTCCCTTTGGGGCAGCTACTCACCTTGGTGCCCGGAGTTAGGCAGCAATTCCAGCAACAGGTCAATCCTGGATCTCCCAGTGCTCCGATGACTGCAACAATACAACGGAAAATGATTCTACGGTGGATCATTCAGTCTCCTTAATCACTGTTTGGCATAAAAATCACAAGATTACTCAAGTGTTAATCGATGGCGGTTCGGGTGTGAACATAGCAACTGCAACTCTTTGTAAGAAATTGGGGTGGACCCAGATCGAGCCCGTCCAATTCTTTGTTAGAATGGCAGATCAATCTCGAGTCCATCCGGTGGGACTAGTCCGAAATATCCCAATTACTTTGCAGGGTACCACATTCAAAATGACTTTCGTAGTCTTAGAACTACCAGAATCCAGCCTCGACTATAATCTTCTTTTCGGTCGACCCTGGTTGAAACATGCCAAAGTGATACAGGATTGGTCAACGGAGGAATTGACTTTCAAAGATAATCACCGTAAATATGTTGTCAAACTGGATGCCATTCAACCCTGTGAGCTTCATGCCAGACCCTATGTAGCAGAGCCGGTCCACATGTTGGATGGCTTATCTGACGATGAAGAAGAGGCGTTTCTGAAGAACAATAAAAATCTGATTTCCTTAGGTACTATAGATCTTCAAGCTGTAGCAGACAACTGGAGTCCGACAGCCTGTACGGTAGTTCCCATGACCGGAGATGCAGATGCAGATGATAGTGTTGCTATGGATGGAGCCACTCTACATCAACTTTTACAATCAGCTGACGATCCGGTGAAACCTCATCAGTTTTATGTGCCGGAAGACCAGTTGGTAACCTATAATTTGGGTGATGAAGTTAACCCGCGACCTGTTAAGATTAAGGTAGGACTGTCCGAGGCATTTCAAGAAGACTTGATCTGACTTCTGCGTGAGTTTTCTGATGTTTTTGCTTGGGACTATCGTGATATGAAAGGTCTTGATCCGCGGATCTATCAACATCGGGTCGTGCTCAAACCAGAGGCGAAGCCAATTAAACAATCCAATTACCGAATGAATCCCAATTATGCAGCACAGGTCAAAGCAGAACTCGATCGGTCATTGAAGGTGGGATTCATTGTACCAATCGAACACGCTGAATGGATATCTTCGATCGTGATTATTCCGAAGAAAAATAAGCAGCTACGAATCTCTGTGGATTACCGGAAACTGAATGCGGCCACGATACCTGATCCATTTCCTCTTCCCTTTCTTGACATAATGCTCGACAGAGTGGCCGGGCACGAGATGTACTCCTTTCTGGACGGCTACAGTGGTTATAACCAGGTCAGAATGGCTGAACAAGACATACTGAAAACAACTTTCATTACGAACTGGGGTGTTTTTGCTTGTACGGTCATGTGGTTTGGGTTAAGGAATGCTCCCAGCACATTTCAATGCTGTATGCAGGAAGTCTTTTCACCCTACTTGACTACTTTTATGCAAGTCTATTTAGATGACTTCTTCTTATTTGGCAAGATTGCGGCGCACTTGTATCATTTACGGTGCTGCTTTGAGAAATGCCGTGAATATCGACTCTGCCTGAACCCGACAAAATCTGTTTTTGTGGTTTCTTCTGGTAAACTCCTTGGACATATTATATCTGCACAAGGTATCCAAGTCGATCCAGACAAAGTCGCAGCTGTGTTGGAAGCACCCATCCCTACAACGTCGAAAGAAGTTATGCGCTTCCTGGGTCAAATCCGGTGGCATGGCAGGCATCTACGGTGGCTAGCCCATTTAGCAACACCACTTAATCGGCTAATGACTAGTACTCCACGACAGTTCGAATGGACTCCGGAATGCTAAACTGCATTCGATCGTCTAAAAGGATTATTGACGCAGGCTCCAATTTTGCAACCTCCTGATTGGGACCGCCCATTCCATGTCTTTGTAGATGCATCGGATATAGCCATTGGCAGTGTTTTAATGCAACAAATGGATAAATGGTTTCGGCCTATATATTATGCAAGTCGCCGATTAGCTCCTGCTGAAAGAAACTATTCAGTGACCGAAAGAGAATGTCTTGGGTTGGTGTATTCTGTGAAGAAATTCCGGCATTATTTACTCGGCCAAAAATTCACCTTTCACGTGGATCATGCCGCACTTGTATATCTGGTCTGGCAGCAACATTTAGGTGGTCGCTTGGCTCGTTGGATTTTATTATTACAAGAGTTCGATTATGAAGTGATCCATCGACCCGACACCGCACATGCATTAGCAGATTTTCTCTCTCGGTTGGATTTCGGTGAAGCTCCGGTGGGTGTTGATGACACCATACTAGCAATTTACATTACTGAAACGGCTCGTGACGAATCGGCAGAACCTCCTGTGCCGTCTACCTACTATGATACGTTGTTAAATTTTCTGACTAATGGATGTCTTCCTCCTCATACGCCTCCTGCTATGCGGCGGAAAATTGTAGTTTACAGTCGCAGATTCCGGTTGATTGTAGGACAGCTATACTACATGGATCATACTGGTGTCTTACTTCGTTGTATTCCACCACATGAAGCAGACTCGGTTATTGCTATGGCACATTCAATACCCTCCGGTGGACATTTTGCAGCATATCTTACTCACCCGAAAATTCTGCAAAGTGGGCTTTGGTGGCCTACCATGTATAAAGATGTGACACAGTTTGTGCAATAGTGTGACACTTGTCAACGATCTGGACGGCCATTACAATGCCAATTCTTTCCTCTGCAACTTGTATTACCTTTGGAACCTTTTCAGAAGTGGGGTCTTGATTTTATTGGGCCAATAATACCACCAACGATCCTTAGCAACACTCGCTACATCCTAACTTGTACAGATTACGCTACCAGGTGGGCAGAAGCTTGGGCCTTACGGTCCGCCACAGCTATTTCGGTGGCAAAATGCCTGATGAAGGACGTCTTCCCACGTTATGGATTACCTCTGGAACTTGTGACATATCAAGGAACACACTTTGCTAACAATTTAATGCGCGTACTAACACATACTTTTCAAATTTTGCATAAATTCAGTTCCCCATATTATCCCCGTGCTAATGGTTTAGTTGAAAGTACCAACAAGACGCTGTTGAGTATGCTTTGCAAATTGGTAGTCGAATCACTCGAACGTTGGGATCAGTTACTACCCGCAGTCTTATGGGCATACCGGACTACTTACAAAGTAGCAAACGGAATGACCCCTTTCAAGCTTGCTTATGGGTTAGAAGCAATCGTGCCGATGGAGATTGTCGTGCCAAGCTTACACGTGGCCATAACTCAGAAGCTGTTACCTGAAGACTCTTTGCCATTTCGGTTGGACACACTCAGAGCCTTGGATGAACATCGCTGGGAAAGTTTTCTGACTCTTCAAGAAGTTCAGTTGCGGCAAGCCCGTACCCATGATCGCTTTCTCTAGACTCCAGTTTTTACGGTGGGCCAACTTGTGCTCTTTTACAATGCTAAAGCAAATTGTGCTGTTGGGAAATTTAAATTACGGTGGTTCGGTCCTTAGCAGATTAGTGAGCAAGTGGGACCAACTACTTTTCGGTTGACTACCTTGACCGGAATTCCTCTTCCTAAAGTAATCAATGGTTCAAAGTTGCATCCATATCACCAAGCGCTTGACCGCCTCTGACGTATTCTTCGTTTTTCCGCGTGTCATTTTTTATTTCCGCATTTTGGTTGAATAAATACCGTAAAACTCCTCATTTTGATATCTAATTATGATTAATCGCTGCCCTGTGTTATTGATTCTGCACATGCATGCACGCCGTAATTATGAAGGTTATCATCTCAACACCGCGCGATGATTAGGGTTTTCGATCACCTCCCATTGCCAAGTGTCTACTTAATCTTCTTCTTTTCACTGTTAATCGCTATTGTGTCTGTGTGTTCTGTGTGCTATGTTTTCTGTGTTTGCTGTGTATTCGTGTTCTTGTGACTTCACATGCGCATCATGGAAGCATTATCCAATTTCGCTACCTTCCATGACGGACTCCCTCAGGACGTGAGTGAGTTCTTGCGTATCCGCGGCCTGTTGAACTTCGCTAAATTGCCTTGGCATTCAGTGGAGTGTCAACCCTTTTATGCACAGATCATATCTGCCATAGCCACCACATCTGCCACAGAGCAATGTTGGCCGATCACATGTTTATCGAACCGTGTCATCATCACCTTAGCGTCGTTCGCTGAAGCATTTCGTCTACCCGTAGGAGTGGAGAATGGTCCTCTCCTTCCTATTGCTACTATGGTAGAATTATTTCCCCAGCACTCATCGAATGAGTATGCCATTTTGTGTCGCCCTGACCTTGAACGCACTGCATTACAATTCTTAGTGGCTATCCTTAATTTACAAAAACATACTTACGGGATTTCACACCATTTTATTCGATGATTGACATGGCTTCTCGTGAGCCTGTTAATTTCGCCTCGTTTTATTTCCGGCGCATTCACCGTGAATGCGTTACGGTTATTAAGCAAGTTAACAAAGGTGATCTTCCACGATCACGCCTTCCCCACATCCTTATGTTCCTTTTTCCCACCAATGCACCGTTCTTACTGCATGAAGAATCCACTCGGATGCTTGAAGTTGAAGACGAGGATGATGATGCCGATTTGTTTCAACTCCTTCGCCGGAAATGCAATCGCATAAGCCCGTCTGAAAGTCAAGTGCAAGGTTCCACCGCAGCTAATGAAGAAGAGATCTTTCATGACACCGCAACTTCTATCCATGTCGATTCTTCCGCCCAATCTTCTCCGAATAAGCAGCAGGAACAAAGTGCGTCCACCACCGAATCTGAAGCAATTTCTTCGAAGGAGGATTCTCAGCAGCAGACCCAAGATGATGTGCGATCCATTGTTGCTGAGATTGTCAATGAAGTAATTATTGTGGTCGATGCTGTAATTGACCAAATTGAAGCGACTACGCAGCAGACTCCCGGAATAGTGTTGGTACCCAACACTCTTACACCCACTACTCCACCAATGACTCCGGTCGAGCCCATTGTACCTGTTCAACCTATTGTCCCTGAAGCATCGGATTTCTCATCCTCTTCACCTAAATATTCTCCACCATCTTCCAATCACCTCTTATCAGCCTCTTCATCCCAGCCACTTCCTCCTCCTCCTCTTCCGGTTCCCATGTTTACTGAATTAGAGTCCATGGGTCGAATGCTAATCCAATTCTCACAGCAACTACCGATGCAACTCAGAATGGTCACTGATAATATTCGTCAAGAATTGCAGCATAAAGTCGATATCTTAGAAGCCGATATTACTCCACTACAGGAAGAAGTTGATGCAGTTAAGGCAGAAAATCATGGCCTACACTTACAAATTCAACAGCTTCAAGATCAGCTAGCACAGAAAGATGCTTTGCTGTGTCAAAAGGATACAGAAATCATCACGTTGAAGCAAGAAATCACTGCTAAAACAGATGCAATGACCGCCATAGGCAATGAACTGCATAGCACACGGGAAGCATACATCATATTAGAAGAAGCCTCACAGTCTCTGGCCAGCAATGTACTTAAAGCTGAAGCAAAGCTGCATAAGACTACCAAAACCCTGTTCAAGCGTGATCAAGAGTTACAGGAAGAGCTTGGCAGGTATCTCCGTTTGAAGAAAGAATTTGAAGGAGTGCAAAAGGAAATAGAAGCCTACTACAAAACCATGCAGTTCCAGTCTGAAGAACTGGAGAGAAGAGAAAAGCAGCTTGGTTATCAAGCAGAGCGTTTATCCAGAATAGATAAACAAATTGAAGATATGAGATTAAGCCGTGACGCAGCCCTGGCAAATGATTTCTACCTACAAGAGGTATTTTTGCAGACACAGGCTGACATTTTAATGAGTCAAGTGATTGCCGCAAGCTCTGTTTGTACTGACACACAGTTAATCGAACCAAAAACTTTAAAGTTAATGCTGGATTCTTTGAAGCAGAAGATTTCCAGAACTTTTAAATTAGCTCGCACCATGTATATACAGGGCATCGTAGATGAGCCCTAAATTTTGTTTCCGTTACGGGTTCAAGTCCACCGTGCGTGCCAGTGTAAGGTCGCCGGATTGGCATTCTGTATTTTCATAATTCCTATATTTTCCTATCCGGCACAAACCGAAAGGTCGTTGCGAAGTGATGTATCTGCTTATCAATTAATGAAAAGACATTGCGGTGACTCTCCGGTAACGACAAGCGGGATCGCCAGACTATCTGTCTGGGCGATTACGATTGTGGAGACGTCATCGTAGTGCAACATTCGTGAGATCTGAGTATTATTGCTCTTACCTTTGTTTAATTATATTAATTTGTGATTAACACAGTACTGTTAAGTTGCGGATAGTAAGTCTGTGTGACGGTAATGAATAATTCCCGCATTACTTACTGTGAAAAGACTAACCAGAATTTTGACAGTAAGCGATTCGATATTGAACGCTAACGTACTGCGCATTGAATAAGTTAATTGGGAAAATTAAGATACAGGGCCTTTGATTTATCAGACCCCTACCACTCCCAAGAACTCGAAGAACTTAAAAATGCCTGTAATGTAAATGCGCATTTTAACAACATCTAATAGCATACCTTTAAAAACAATCAACATAATGGAGTAAGAAGAACTGAGTGACCATGATCAAGTAAATGTAAATGCTATAACAAGAGCACAAGCTAAACAACAGGAAACAACTTAAGAACAAAAGAAGAATTCATTTCCAAAGGAAAAGACAAAAAGGGAGATGGGAGAAAAAAATAAGAATGGGAAAAAAATTGGAAGAAGAGATTATAGAACAGTCAAACAATAGTCAACCTCGGAATAAGCCAACTCAGCAAGAGGGGAAAAATTCACAAAGTTTGGAAACTTTGATAAGAGCATATAAGGGAAGAATTCAAGAGGGACCAAATCCTACAGACCATGTAATGGCTTACCCTATGCCAGATTTAGAGCATGAAAGAATGCAAAGATGCAGACAAATCATACAAGAAACACAACTTAAAATGAGGGAATCTGACAATTGTCCAATAACAGTTGGGGAAGCAAATGCAACAAGAACAAGGAAAACTCTTGATCTGGAAGATAATGCACAAATAACCTTCCAAATCAATATAGACAAGCAATGTACAATTTTATACCACACCACAATGGAAGAATTAGTAAAACAAAATCCTCTCGTGCAACACAATATGAAAAAGGGGGAAGCAATACCAGAGAATTTTGATCCACAACAACAAGAATTGGAGGAGTTGTTGTACATTCCTATTGATAAAATCGGAGGATATTGTGAAAGAGAAGAAGGAAACTCAACTCTGAGAATACAATTTGGTAAAAATCATGCCAAAGCTATATTGGATAGTGGATCAGGTGTGGCCATCATGACTAAACAAACTTGGGAAAGATAGGGAAAAAATGAATTAATACCCACTAAAATGAGATTACAACTTGCAGATGGACACATAGAAAAACCACTAGGAATATGGGAAAAGGTGATTGTGGAAATATGTGGAATAGAAATAGAGCATACTTTTGCCATAGTTGAATTTCCACAATCCACTTCATATGAAATTATCCTAGGAAGACCATTTATGAGACAAATGCAAATTGTGCAAGATTGGGGTAATGATTGCCTATATCTTCAAAGCAAAGGAAGGATAACCAGAGTGAATCTAAGAAATGGTCAATATTGTGACATGTCCCCTCAAGAATGGTTCAAAGTACATCAAAATCAAGAATTAAGTGAAGAATCAGAGATTGAAGATCAGAATGAAATAGAATCATCAATATGGAAATGCAATGTGATAAGGAACCTTACAAATAGAAAAAGAAGATTAAGAAAAGAAGATTGTGTAGAAAGGAGAAAATTACAGGAGGAGAGCTATATACCACAAAAATTCAAAGATGAAGAATTTGAGCCTTATGGTTGGAACCAGGATTTTGGCTACCATGGATCTAGCCAATGATGAGTATGTGGGAGTGAAATTCCAAAATGAATAAGGATATGATGTCTTTCACATAGGAATACAAATGATAAAGGTATCAAAAACAAAAGAGGACCAGGAAGAAGAAATGATATTGAAAAATGGTAAAACACAATATTTGGAAGAGGTAAAAGCTACAGATGCAATAAAAGACAAAATCTCAGGCAAATATAGAAAAAATAAACACAAGGAAATAGAAAAAGACAAGAGGAGGAAAAAAATGAGAAAATGACAAACAAATATCAACAATGTGATGGACCTGCAAATTTCAAGACTTATGAAGTAGAAGACAGACTACTTCTAAAAATGAAACCAAAGAGAGAAAAGAAAAGAGGGGAGGCATATGACAATGAGGAGCAAACTAAGAAGGTAATGATCACCCAGGAAGAGGGGGAAGAAAGACATATTGTAATAGCTGATGACATGACAAATCAAGAGGAGGAAGCATTAAGAAATTTGGCCAAAAACTATAGGGATGTGTTTGCTTACAGCTATAAGGATTTGAAAGGAATTGACCCTAAAATCTGTGAGCATAAGATTCCTATTACACCTGATGCAAAGCCTAGCAAACAAAGACATTACACATTCAATGACAAATACTCTGCCAAAATAAAGGAAGATCTTGACAAGCTGCTGGCTGCCAATTTCATCTATGAGATTGAGTATACAGAATGGATATCTCCTATAGTTGTAGTACCAAAAAAGAATGGGAAACTCAGGGTATGCATTAACTTGAAAAAGGTGAATGCTGCAACTATAAGAGATAGCTACCCATTGCCCATAACAGACCATCTTTTGGAAAGAGTTGCAGGGAAGGAGGTCTATAGTTTTTTGGATGGTTTTTCAGGATACAATCAGGTACCATAGCTTTGGAAGACCAACATAAAACTGCCTTTTCCACAGAATGGGGAATTTATGCTTTTAGGGTTATGCCTTTTGGTTTAACTAATGCCCCAACAACTTTTCAAAGACTAATGTGTCACATATTCAAGGAATTCCTTAGAAATATCATGGAAATCTATGTGGATGATCTTTGCACTTTTTCATTAAAAAGACAAGATCATTTGAAGGATCTGGAAAATATATTCAAAAAATGTAGAACATACAGAGTATGTTTAAACCCAGAAAAATGTGTGTTCTTTGTGAGGTAAGGGAGAATGTTGGGTCATATAGTTTCTAGAAATGGAATTTCAACAGATGAAAGAAAAATTAAGGCCATAGTGGAACTTCCAAGGCCAACAAATGTAAAGGAACTTCAAACTTTCATGGAACATTGCGGGTATTATAGAAAATTTGTACACAAGTTTGCTGACATTGCAAAACCTTTGTATGCCTTAATCACAAAATTTGAGTGGACCAAAGAGTGTGACCAAGCTTTTGAGACTCTAAAAACTTTTTTGGTAACAGCACCAATTCTAAAAACCCCACAATGGGATAAAATTTTCCATGTCCATGTGGATGCTTCAAATTATGCTTTGGGATGTGTGTTAACACAACCAATAGAAGGGAGCAAATTAGACTTTCCAGTTGCTTATGCTAGTAGGCGACTGAATTCAGCAGAGAAAAATTACACAACCACTGAGAGGGAAGGGTTGGGAATGATATTTGCTGTGAAAAAATATAGACATTACCTTTTGGCCAACAAGTTTAAATTCTTTGTGGATCACCAAGCTTTACTCTACCTAGTAAACAAACCTTGTCACACTAGTAGAATAGTCAGATGGTTTCTTCTACTGATGGAGTTTGAGTTTGAGGTAGTGGTTAGACAAGGAAAGACTCATTTGAGAGCAGACCATTTTGTCCAAAATCCAAGCTAAAGAGCCAAGTTCACCTTTAGATGATGACTTGCCAGATACATATCTGTTCAAAGTAGAAAGTATTCCTGAATGGGCCATGACTTTAGTACCTTTGCTCACTATGGGACCTTGCAGAATATTTGGAAACAACACACATATGGTATTACAAAGTAGAAATTTTATGCTGCTGGCTGGGCATTTGTATCATCTCAATCATATGGGCATATTGGAATATTGTACTCTAGAAGAGGAGCAGCAGGAATATTTGAGAAGAGCTCACTATTGGAACCCTTGTACTCATTCTTCCATGATAGTCACCCTAAGTAATCTCAATAGGATGGGAGTACATTGGCCTAATAAGATTCAAGATGTAAAAAAGTATATTTCCAACTGCTGGAAATGCCAATCCTTGAGAGATTTAGAAGTTATAACCTTATACTGGTTTCAGAAAAATCCAGATTGGAGTGCAAACATAATTGAGGAGTTGAAAAGAAATAAGAAAGGAAAGACAGGAAGAGATAGTGCAGACCCAAAGAATCTACAAATGATTTCTGAAGAGTATCAACAGATAGGAGATCAATTGTACAAAAAAGGGATGGATGGGTATTTAAGAATCTGTGTTCCTGAAGATAAATATGTGGAAATGTTAGAAATGGCACATTCTGGAGTGGCAGGAGGACATTTTTCAAGTGATAGGAGTGCTAAACTCATATTATACTCTGGTTATTGGTGGCCAATTCTATTTCATATGGAACATAGCCATTTCATCTTGTCAAGTAAAATAAAAACTTAAAAAGAAGTAAACAGAAGTTAGGCACTTTCAAAAACAAGAATTCAAGACTCCTAGATTCTCATGACCCTAAGTCTGGGAGAAATAAAAAAATGAAAACATTTGCTTTAAGTGCTCAAGCCCAAGACAGCTTAGCAAAACCTATACTGCAAGGGGACAACAATGAGCAACCTGTGAGCGGAAAGGGAAAGATAAGCCAAGAATCCACTTAACTTTAAATCTTAAAAACAACAAAGTTTGGAAAAAAGTGGAGGTCCTGCATGAAGACTACATGCATCAATGTTATTTGTCGAATTAAATGTGGGTCCAAAATCAGTTTGCACTTCATGACTTAGTCAAACTTCATGCGTGCATCAAAAGAGAAAAGGCAAGAGCATTTAGTAAATGGGGGTTAGATTTCATTGGACCCATACATCCTCCAGCAAAATAGTCCCATGCTAAATACATACTAGTAGCCACAGATTACCTGACTAAATGGGCAGAGGCCAAGGCTACAAAAAGGAATGATGCTCAGACCACTGCTAGATTTCTCTATGAAAATATCATCACCAGATTTGGATTACCAATTGAATTAGTAAGTGATAGGGGGACTCATTTTTTGAACCAAATCATAGAAAACATAATTGAGTATTTCATGATCAGTCATAGAAAGTCATCCCCATATCACCCACAAGCTAATGGATTAGCAGAAAGTACTAATAAAGTACTGTGCACCGTATTGTGAAAATTGGTAAACACAAATAGGAATGATTGGGATTTACAACTTAATCATGTCTTATGGGCCTATAGAGTGGCATACAAAATTGCACTAGGAACCACACCATTTAACCTGGTATATGGACAAAATACAGTTCTGCCTATAGAATTCCTTATTCCAACACTAAGAGTAGGTAGTCAATACAAGTGGACTGGACATGAGTTATCGGAGAGAGTGGTGGAACTGGAAAAACTAGGAGCCTCTAGACTTCAAGCAATCATGAGCATATATGCAGACAAGAAAAGGCAAAAAGCTTATTATGATGTTCATATTAAAGAGAAGGACTTACAAGAAGGAGATCTAGTTTTGGCATACACAGTAAAAGAACATCAGAAGAAATTTCAGAAAAAGGACATGGGCCTTATATTATCCATCAAATAAGTAATACTGGGGCTATCCAACTAGCTAATTTAGATGGAGAAATCATGCCAAATTTCATAAGTGGATGTAGAGTAAAAATGTATGATCTTCCATTAACTGTTTCTGAATGGAGAAGAATACATCAAGCTCAAAATAGGAAAAAAGAAGAGGAAAACATTAGAACGGAGGCTCAACAGGAGGCAAAGGAAAGGATAAGAAAAAACAAAGATCTTAGAGAAGTCCTTTTGTGTGAAACACCTCTAAGAGAAAGAGAACATTTGCCTGTTATAACAATGAATTTTTAGGATGAAAAAATCAAGGTTTTGATAGATTCAGGTGCACAAGTAAATTTGATCAGTTCAGCTTTGTTGAATAAGTTTAACCTAAAAAGGACTGAAAGCAAAACATTTATCAAAACCTTAGAAGGACGGATAATACAAAGCATGTCTTCACCTTCTATTGAAGTTAAGTTCAATGAAGAATATATGAGAATAGATTGTGAAGAATGGCGAGATCACATGATGACTGATAAACTGATTTTGGGACAACCATGTTAAGGCAAGGTAAAGTAATTTTGGATTTTAAAAAAATGAAGCTTAAGTTGACAGTAAATGACAAAAGGTTTTTAATGGTTCTGTGGAGTAATGAAGAACAGGAAGATCAACAGGATATTCATGACTCAGACCTAGAAGGATTTACTTTTTCATTAGAAGTTACAAAGGCATTCCCAATACAACCACTTTATGATCAAGCTTCATTCAATCAAAAACACGAGAAAATTGAAGGAACAAAAGATGGTGAAGAGACAGAAGAAAGGTGGCAACTATGGAATAGTCAGAAGCATCAAGGCATCAGAACAGGAAGAATGTGGAAACAGAGTACACACAAGCACTGCTCATCAAAACAAATTCCCAGAACTAAATGGATATGGAAGCCAAAAAATTCCAAGTACAACTTATCAAAAGAAGATGGTTTTATCCCTAGATCAGGGTCAACAAGGATCAAATATTATTGGGTAAAAAAATCAGATTTGATTCAATGGAAAAAGAACATGATTATCTGATATACACTTAGGATTTTCGATAAGAATTCAGAGCTTTACAGAGAAATTATGACATCTTGGGAATTATTTCAATTTGTTCTACCTCATCCTTTTTCTAAAAATAGAAATAGGAGGGGAAGAAAGGAAGTGGAGGAAATTATATAAAAAAAAAAGGGAGAGAGAGAAAAAAAAGAGAGACAAAAACAAGAAAAATTATTACTATTATTATTAAAAAAAAGAGAGAGAAAAAATATCCATTTTTCTTTTATAATTCTTTTTAATTATATAAGTTATACAACACAAGCAAGATATAGATGGCAATGTAGCAGGTGTATATTTTTTTTATTTTTTTCATTCAAAATTTTTTCAATTTCTTCTTTTTTCAAATATTTCCTTTCTTTATAAAAGCTGACAGAAGAAAAGAGAGCACTAGACATCTTGGTACACATGTAATGATCACTTCAATTGAGTTCTTATCTGTGATACAAATAGGAAAGTCAGGAATTCTCTAAGTCTTGTTTTCATTCTTTTGTATTACATCTCAAGGTCAATGTGATTTTATTTATGTTTCTTGAGACTCATGTGGGTGGATTTCTCTTTTGTGTGATGCTATATTTTCTCCAGAATGGTGAATCCAAAGGAACTCCCAATCCATGATTTCAAAGCAGACTTAGTCACTCCGTCTAGAGGACATTGGTTCTTGAACAGTGAAGCTGCAGTAGAGGAGGTGGATTTAGAGTCCGATGAAGAGCAGGAAATTCCAGAAGCAGAGAAGGTAGTCAAGGAGCTTAAGGAAACTTTGGGTATCATTGGTCAGCATATTTTTACTGTGGGAGTCGGAGGTTACAAGTACACCATGCTGTGCTAGGAATTTTACAAATCCAAGGAACTGCAGTCAATTACAAAAAATAGAAAGCAGTAGGAATACACAGGTTGTTGGATGAACCCTTATTCTTCATAGACTTTGAAAGAGTGGCACAGGTGATGAACAGTTTGCTGGAAGTTGGGAAGGGCAATGAGGCATATTTCAGGTGTACTGTCAAGAACAAAGAAAACCAGGAAGTGAACATTACTATAAAAGCAGAGCATATCAGGGCAGCCCTCCAGTTTTATACCATGGGAACCAAGTTGGACAACAGTTTTGTCAAGAAAAATAAAGCTACATATGCAGGATATTCCAAATTTCCTGATTTTAAAGGAAAAGAGAATGAGGAGTATGCTATCAGAATGTTCTTGCAATACTTTTGTTTTCCAAAGCTACCTAGATACACCATGCCACACAAACCAGTAATGTTGATCATGTTCAATAATAAGGACAGAACTAAGCCTTTTGGAGTGATGGATGTAACTCCATACATACATGAGCAATTGAAGGAAGCAGCCAAACATTGGGAGCAAAAGAAGTACATGAATGGAGCTCAATTCTTAACAAGAATTATATATCATGTTCTAGGGATGGAGGATCAATTACAATTGGCTCCAGAAGCCCAATACTTTAGAAGTTTGATGACAGGTATCAAAAGTCCTTCTAAAAATATGACTGTAAGAGAAGCAGAAGCCCAACCAAGCATGAGGGGTTTTTTGGATTTCACTAAGTTTAGTGGTAAAGTTTTCAAATTGAGAGTGTTACTAAGCTAATGATGATTATGGAGGTGTTCTAATATCACTTTAGCTTAGTTCTTGTGGTGTTTCATACAGAAGTGGTATCAGAGCAGAAAGGTCCTCAAGAGTGAAAAGAGGAGAAGATACGAGAGGAATTGAAGAGTTCTTCATTAAAGAGGTGAAAGCTAAGGTGTTCAACAACAAAAGACATAATAGGAGTGTTTCGAAGTTATTCTCAAGGGTAAAGATCTACAAAAGTTACCATACTTTAACCTTATACTCACAGGTTATAACAGAAGCAAGAAGACTATGGCAGATCATGTATCTATTGACAAATTGGACAGAGATAATTATCCTGCTTGGGTAATGAGAATGGAAGCCTTACTTATGAGTAAGGATCTAATGATATATGTGATAGGTGAAGAAGAAAAGCCTAAATTTGAAGATGAGAGTCAACCAAGGAAAGAAGAACTAGAAGCTTTGAAGCTATGGCAGAAGAGAGATGCAAGTGCAAGGGCTTATATATATAACAATAATCACAGATCATTTGTTACCACATATCAGAGGATTAGAAATAGCTAAAGACATATGAAATGCTTTGGAATATCACTTCCAAAACACTACTAAAGCTAGGAAGGCTAGCTTATGGTCAGATTTCACCACATTTAAGAAAAAGCAAAGTCAGAGCATTAGTGATTATGTCACTAAGATGAAGGACTTGGCATATAGCCTTGGATCTATTGATGAGGATATTGAAGATCATAGGTTGATAGCACAATTGCTTGCAGGATTGAGAGGAGATGACAGGTGGAAACCTTTTGTACTCTCAACTTAACTTTCATTAAATCATTATGTGCCAGAATTAAATCAATTGCTTGGACTGATGCTCACATTTGAGCAAGACTTGAAGTCACATGGAGATAAAGGATATAGTTCTGCTATGTATGCAAAGAATAAGAAGAAAAGTGAGAAAGGTAAAGCAAAGGATGAAGAAGAGCTGACTACTCAAGCAAATCATGCAAGAGGAAGAGGTATTGGCATAGGTAAAGGTGGAGGAAATGGAAGAGGTAGAGGTAATCAGAACAATAACAAGAAGACATGCTAGATTTGTGGATTGAGCAATCATCTAGCTTATGATTGTTGGCATAATCAACAAGGATCAAATCATAATCAAAGTAATAATGGCAGAGGAAGAGGTGGAAGGTTTCAAAATCAATTTCAAAGAGGAAGACAAAATTCAAGAGGAAGTTTTGGTAGAGGTGGTTGTTTGTTGTTACCCTTTGGAGTTGTCCTCTCCAATCATTTTAGCATAAAGAATCAACAATACATCTTACATTTGTCAATCCGGGAAGTATACAAAGACCACAACCCCTTCTAGATGATGGAATCCAAAAAATAAGAGAAATATGATTGGATTTCTGAGAAATAATGAAGATGAAGAGAATTTTCTAGGGTTTTGATTATCTTGAGCAATACTACATCATTTTCAATGATCTTAGTGCCTAAAGTGTGTTATTTTCTCACCAAAACACAATTATGAAGGCAAATTTCAAAAATGATACCTCTATCCTTCAGACGAGACAATCGCGATTCTGTGAAAATTGACAATTTCCATCTCCAGTTCTATTCTTCAGCACTTTCTCACTCCATACATCAAGAATCACCTCTCTTCATACACATTAATCAGAAATACACAATAGAAGCTTGCAAATTCCATGGATCACACATATAATAGACTCAACAAATCTAAAGAAAGTAATTGAAAGGAAGAAACACGATTTTTGCAAGGAGAGCTCTTCAAATTACTTGGATAGCACAAATAATACAACCAACCCTCTCAAAATAGAGGAAATTATCTTTCATATATTTTCAAGTGTCCCTTTTCGCACTTGATTTTTGGTCCTTTTCCCTTCTAATCTAAAAATATGCTATCAAAGAGCTTCCAAAAATTCTAGAAAAAATACATATGATTCTAATTTACATGAGGAAGACTCTTCCTCATTTTTACATCATTTGCATAAATATTTTTACAATTTTTTGACATTTTACAAATATTTCTCTTCAAAAAATGCTTCTTCCAACATTCTTCCCCTCCTAGACTTTTTGGCTCCTGACAAAAAATTCTTGCTGGTAGATAGTGAGAGCTTCCTTTACTTCTTTTTTCTTTGATATACCTGTGACAATAGATCATGGCTTTTTCTTTCTATGATGTTCAATTTATTCACCATTTCAAATAATGCTTTTCTCCATTGTATAGCTGCTTCTGGTTTATCTATCACGTCTTTCCTAAGGTATTCTGTATATGGTGCTTCATAGGCTGTGAGTCGAGACTTGGTTACTACTGATAAGTTCCCAAAGATTTTTGATTCTCTTTCAAAGAATCCATAATCAAAAGCATCTTCAAAAATCTGAAGATAATGACTACCCAAAAATATTGTTCTGCTATAATAGGCCATTCAAAAGATCCTGTCTGGGGTTTCTAAAGTTGCAGGTGTCAAAGTCGACTATAAAAATTACAGTTTTAGAGATAGGTGATTTGTTAAGATCATTTCTCAAGATCTACTGAGTCTTTTGGAATGATTTAACTTAGAGGAGGTGCGCAAACTATAGGAGACACCTTGTGCAAAGTTTTATAAAAAACTTTACACATTTGATAAGTCAATGAGTGAGTTATGTGCAGCAGACTTTCTATGTAGTCACCTTCTTCACATTTGTTCAAAATCTTGATAATTGATCATTGATCCTCTAAATTGGTAAAGGTTTTGAGTTACTCTTGATATAGAGGTGCTCTAACTTCAAGAGTAGCTTGTTCTTTTGGAGATTAACACTCTCCATTAGTGGTATCAAAGCAGGAAGTATCAAAATTGAAGAAAGGAGGACCCCGACCGCTGCAGTCATAAAGAATTCAACATTTGAAGATTCAAAAGGTGAAAGATTGAGAGCAAAGCTTGAGAAGGAGGCCATAAGAAATCAAGGAAGACAAAAGGAACTTCATTCGAAGTAAAGGTAACCTTATTCCTTATAAAGCTTGAAGGATTTAATACAGGTGAAGAAAGGATGGGAGATTCTCTTCAGATAGAGAAACTGGATAGAGAGAACTATCCAGCATAGTCAATGAGGATGGAAGCTCATCTTCTGAGCAAAGACTTGATATGTTATATTACAGGTGAAGAAGAAAAGCCTCAGTTCAGAGATCCTAGTGTTCCAACTAG
Organism: Ceratopteris richardii; assembly: GCA_020310875.1. Taxonomy (NCBI): domain Eukaryota; kingdom Viridiplantae; phylum Streptophyta; class Polypodiopsida; order Polypodiales; family Pteridaceae; genus Ceratopteris; species Ceratopteris richardii. The sequence continues at coordinate 68,057,704 of CM035422.1, forward strand.
GGAGGAATTATTAGATTTGAAGACTTGGATGAAGAGAGATGCTCAAGCCAGGAGCATTATCTACATGGCTATTGCAGAGCGAAGAGAGCACAAGGCAAAGAAAAAGAAGGGCCCCAAAATTTTTCCGATTTGGACACCCAATTTTTGTATTATAACCATTCTTGTAACATAATTTCCGTTGTAAATGCACTAGAGGAGTCCTCTAGATGCATCCCCACAGAAGCTTAGTAGCTTACCCATGTAAATTAGTAGGAAATTAGCCTTTTAGTGAATAAAGTGCCGGTCTCTTGTGTGAAAGGACCATTTTTAAGGCACATGTATATAAGTCAATTTGTGACTCTTTGTAAGGACTTTTTGCCATTGTGAGAAGGAAGAGCACAGAATTTCGAATTTGTGTCTTCTCCACTCTGTATCTTCTTCTTTGTGAGCTTGTATGCATGTGTGTTGCTTGGAAAAAGTGATAGGAAGTGTTGTCTATCCATGAAGCGTTTGTTTGCTGTGGTTAAGGTGTGTGTGAAGTGTAGGAAGTGCTGAAGTGTAGGAAGGTCATTCCCGCAACTCAGTATTTTGCTCATAACTTGAAGTAGAAGCATTAGAATTGAGTGAAAATACCACCATTGGATGCGTCTTCTCGAGAGCTTTGAAAGGCATATGCTACTCACTATATTTGGGGTTTGGAGTTGAGAGAAAAGCTCAATTTACTGTTGGCTGCTGCACCAAGTATCGCGACACCATGACTGACAGTTGAAGCTTGTTTGGATTAGCCTTTGCCTTGTTTTCACTCTTGAGAAACACATTTGCATTGATCTTGATTTGAATGCATGTCCTCATACACTCGGCTAGGTTTTGATACTCATTGGATTGATAATTAAAGCGTGAATCCCCACTATATGCACTTGAGGGGGATTGAGGTATAGTCTCTTTCTCCACAAGTCCCTAAGTTGGTTCTTAGGTACACACGTTTTTTGGCACCGTTGCCGGGGAGTATCAAATCAAACCGAGGCATTCATGTGATGGTCAATAGCTTTTTGCATTGAAGTGAGTGGAGGAATGGTGATTTTGTCTTCTTTGGTAAGTCACACTCATCCGCACTTACTACTTCTCACTCTTGAAGTGTGTAGAGTGAGTTATTAGTCTAGGGAAGTGAGTGGAGTGAGTAGAGTAGGAGGAGTAAGGGAGTAGGTTAGGAAACTAGAGTAGATATTAATATGAGTATTGTGGAGTCTTGGTAGTTAGGAGACTTTTTCAAAAGAGTATAAAAACCAAAAAATGTCATTTTTTTAAGTCACTTGTCTCTAGAACAAGTATCGTGAAAAACTGATGTCGAGTATCGTGAGCGAAGATCCGGGCTTTTTGAGCTGTGCAGAGCGAGTGAAGGAGAGGGAATAGCTGGAGGATAGTATCCAAGGTGAGCATATTGACCTATCACTCATCTTAGCCAATTAAATCAAGTAACTTAGCAAAACGATCTGCGGTAAGTATCGTGAAAGTCATTCAGGGGTGAGAAAAGTTTATGTCTGTGATACAGTTGGTGAGGAGGGGGTAGAAGAACTTAAGAAAAACATATATTCAGTTTCAATTCACAACACACTTGCAAAAAAACAGAAAAAGTGTCAAGTATCGTTTTTCTCCCGCGGTCGAGTATCACGATACCTAAGTATCGCGATCTCTTGTGGTTGAGTATCGCGACACCTGACCTCCTCAAGTATCGAGTATCGTGTAATCCTTTTCATGATACCTGTCAAGTATCGGGTATCATTGAATAGGGTCTGACGATACATGGCAAGTATCGAATATCGTTGAGAATTTCTCATGATACTTGTTGGATATCGCATATCGTGTATCGTGAAATTCAGATCGCGATACTCGTTGTGTATCGTGTATCATGAGTTTCGGATCGCGATACTTGCTGGATATCGTATATCACGGAGACCATTTTCCCGATACCTGACGAGTATCGAGTATCATCTTGAATTGCCTCGCGATACTCGACACGTATCGAGTATCGTCATTTTCTCTGTGAATATCGTGTATCGTGTATCGCCAAATCTCTGATCGTGATACCTGTCAAGTATCGTGTATCGAGTATCGTGTTTTGCATGCGATATTGGGCAAATATTGTGTATCATGTATTTGAGTATCGAGTGTTGTCTTTATCCAAGTATCGTGTATCGTTTTCGGTGAAGTATCGTGTATCGTCTTTATTCAAGCGATCGAGTATCATGGTACCCTTTTGGTGTGTCACATATCGAATATCGTGACATATCCAGCTTGGGTTAGATATCGAGTATCGTGTACCTTTTTGGGGTCAAGGATCGTGACTTGAGGTTTCACTGTCAATCCTTTCTCAACCATATTTTTCTAGAATTCTGACCCTTAGTGAAGAACTCTAGAAGCTAGAGGTTGTCAAGGGCTGATCAGAGCTTTTAAGTGGATGAAGCTGAGATCTGGGAGAACCCTAAGAAGCCGAAGAAGTGTGATCTCTTCAGTGGGAAGTGTAGCCGAACCAAGTAGCCGCTCACATTTTTCTGAAACCTCTAGTGAGTCAGAGGAAGAAATTCCTATGGCTTCAGAGGATATGCAAAACACTGTACCAATGATTGGCATGATGTCAATTATTGAGGGAGAATATCGGACATCTTTAAAATATGTGACCACCAATCAACATGAGATACCCATATACCTAGATGGTCTAAACCGATCAGTGGCTAGATTGAAGAAAGCTTCAGATGCTTACATAGTGCCTAGGCCAGCAGTTAAGTATGCAGGAGGAGTTTATATGGATAAAAGGGATATCCAGTATGTTGTTACAGAACATCATGAAAACATCAATGAACTTGGGGAGGAAAACAATGCCCCAAACCTTAATGAAGACGGGAATGAAGAGCAAGTGACCACACCTAGAGGGAGATCTACTATTGTTAGGGCTTGGAGAGGAGACCTGGTTCCCCAAGATGACTCCTTAATGGATGTGTATTTGATCAATGGAATGGAGAATCTCCTTAGAGCCCACTCTTCTGTATGGGAAGCAACTCCTAATCCAGTTACTGTCTATGAGTTACAAGATCCTGACTTCCCCACCATCATCACATATCTGGACAAAAACCAAAGAAGGTATTGGCCCCTAACAGAGTCAGAAAGAGCCGGGTTGAAGTATCAGAACATTCCAGTGTTTTCCCCGAGGGATCAAGCCACTACTTCACAAAACCCACATGGAACCTCTCAGAATAATTCATTCCAACAGTCAGGACAAACGCAACAAACACATATTCCGGCCAGACCACATGTACAATTTGCTATGCCTGCAAATAATCCGAATTATCGGCCCCAACCACCTGTTGACCCATGGAATGGAATTCCTACCCCAGTTAGACCACCTATAGCAAGAGGAACTGGTATACCCATTGGAAGACCCGTTTTCCCTGTGATGCCTAGACCGCCTGAAGGAGGAAGAAGATTAAGGCCAATTCAAGTTGCCAAATGCATGAGAAACCACTATGATGGCTCTAGCGAACCTTGCAATCATATAGCTGAATTTAAGCAAGTAATCAGAGCCGAACAAGTAGAAGATTTCTTGATCCAATATGAATCTTTTGGTCTAACTTTGACAGACATAGCTTTAGCTTGGTTCCAGTCATTAGATCCTAATAATTTTCAAAACATGGAACAAGTCTATCAAGAAATGATTGAGGAATTCACTAAGTGTGGAATTAAAAACAACTCGTCATCGTTGATTCATAGCTTTAAGCAAGCTCCTACATAATCAATGAGATTGGCAGCAAGAAGATTCAAGCAGTATGTGGATAGATGCCCAGTGGAAGAGAGACCTACTCAAAACAAAATGGTGTCATTATTTTTGGAAGGATTATTGAATGGATCATTAAGATCTTTGGTATACGTAAAAAGAGTTCAAACTTTGCAAGAGTGTATGAAGGAATGTATCGACCTAGAAGACAATCTAGCAGAGGATCTGAAAATACCTCAAGGAAAGTGAAGATTCAGCCAGCAACACATCAAACCCTAAGAACAATGTAGAGGAAATAGCTGACTTAGTAGCAAAGAAGTTGAACGTTCAAGGACAGAGGAACTACCCCAACAACCCAATGAGAGTGCCCATGCTTAGAAGATGTATGCATTGTGGGGGTGATCATCCCTCTCATTTGTGCACTAGGGGAGTAATCCCACCACCTCCTTATGCTTACAATAGACCACCTATTCCGGGCCCTCTACAATATTGCAGCATAGAACAAAAATACACAAATCACAGCGCAGAAAATTGTCCTTACAATAGGCAATCAAGACCTGTACAACCTGTCATGAGACCTTATGGATACCCTAAGAGAGAGCTAGGAGGAGAAGCCTTCAGATATCCCCCATATCAGCAGCAAGCACCAACACCCTAACCGTATGCCTATCAAAGTTACACTCAACCACAACCGGTGTTAGGGCAACAACCGCCCCATCCTCAGAATGTTGTCCCAGTGAAAATAGCTCAACCTGAAGAAAACTTAGAGAGAGCAATAGTTCCAGCCACACCTTTGACTAGTAATGAACCATATGATTCATCCTATGACCAAAGTCAAGGAAACTATCCCAGTTATGAGAGCGCTATAATAGAATATGGGCAAATGTACGAACCATATGCATATGGCATGGAAGTGCCAGATAGTTCCTACGGATATGAGTAGGTTTATGTGTCATTGATGTACACAGCCCCCAGGGCAGCCATACCCCCCCGACCCATGAACAGACCGCCTGTACCTAGAGGACCATGCTATAGATGCGGAGGTGATCATTATATCAGAGAATGCACACTACCAAACCCACCACCACCACAGCGAGTCTGGGAAGGATACTGTAGTGATGTAAAGAACACCTTTTCAGAGATTGCCCCAAGAACCCCAACAAAGTTAACTCTAAAGTGCAGATTAATGTGATAGAAGTGATAGAGTCATCAGGGAGTGATAAGGAGTACACTGTACTGTTGAAAGCAATAACTAGAGCCAAAGCTAGAGAGACCCCAGACAAAACTGAAGAAAATGATCAAGGTGACAGGAAAATAAACATACCGACACCTCAAATACTTGAAGAGTTGGAGGAGCTTGAGAAAAGTGTTACAAGTAAACGAACACAGAGATGGAAGAACCATAGAGATAGGATGAAGGAAAAGAAAATACAACAAAAGAAGAAAAATGAAAAGAGTGAACAAAATCCAAAAGAGAAACAAGAAGATGAAGAAGAAATTCGAAAAGGAAAGTAAAAAAAAGAAGAGGTAGGATCAGTTTTAGCAGATCCCATGCCTGAAGAATTAGCCATGTGGATTCAGGCATACAAAGCACGAATAAGAGCAAGACCTACCATTGAACAACTTGAAAGAGAATATCCTAGAGGTGACCTAGAGAAAGAAAGGTTGGAGATATGTAAGAAGTTAATTGAAGTGGCTCAACAGACCCTAGAAAAACCTGTTGTTCAATTACCCAACTCGCAAATTCCTGAAAGAGAATTCCAAGAGTGTGTCATCACAAATGACCCCGAGAAACCCAAAGCAGGTGAGACACATAATGGAAATTGCTGCGAGGATAAAAGGGAAGGATCCATTATTCCCAAAGTAGAAGGGGAATGGCCTAAAGATTTGTGGGCAAGAGTCCAAGAAGACAGATGGAAGAAAGTGGGAGGAATAGAACCACCCTTTGAGGAGTTGGAAGCAGAAGGTGAAATAGACGATTCGATACCTGAACAAAATTCAGAGGGGTTATTACAAATTGATCCAAGTGACAAAGAAAATGACAGTGTAAAGGTTTTGCCAAATTACACAGGAGAATACAAACATAATTCAGAATTATACCGCATTCCCTCAATGAGAAAAAAAGAACCGAACCCATCAGTCAAAACATCGGATATCATACAACATCTTAAAAAGGTAAAATTCCCTTGTACCCTGACGTTAGAAGAACTGTTAAGGATCAAACCACATTTGAAGGAGAAACTGACCAGCCAATTGGAGATCAAGGTGGACAAGAAGGAGATGTCTGATGAAGTAAACACAGTAAAAATCCCAGTCGATAAGGTTGGAGATTTTAGTGAGGGAGATGAAGGAAACACGTGCCTTCCTATTACCTATAGAGGTTACACTACTAAAGCCATCTTAGATTCTGGAGCTGGAGCAGGAATTGCTACTAGAGAAATTTGGGAGAAATGGGGAAAACCAGCTTTAAGATCAACACACATGAAGATACAAATGGCAGACGGACACACTGAACGACCCTTGGGATTATTGGAATGAGTAATTTTTACCACTTGCGGAGTTGAGTTCGAGCACACCTTAGCGATATGTCAATTTGAAAGGCCTAGCAATTATGAAATGATACTTGGAAGACCATTCATGAGGCAGCTAAAGGTTGTGCAAGATTGGGGAAAAGACGCAGTATACCTACAACATGAAGGAACCACCACAAGAATAAATCTCCACACATATACATATCAAGATGTTCCCCCCTTACAATGGAATCAGATTCACAAGGAGGAAGATAATCAGTCAATTCATAGTATAGGTTCAAGTGATCAATCGTGGATGAATGAAGACACTCATCTATGGATATGCCAAACTACGAAAAAGGAAGAAGATAGGAGGAAAGGATGGCAACAAAGGCAAGGAGTTGCTAGATCTGTACAAGATCCAGCCTATATGCCTCAAATATTCTTAGATGAAGAATTCGAACCTCATGGTTGGATGGAGATTTTAGCCACTCTCGATGTGTGTGTAAACGAAGAGGTGATAACCATGAATGAATGTATTGATGAGGAAGGATATGACGTTAGTCTATATGTGGTAGTTCTTCAAGAGGCGGAAGAAGGAGAAGTAATTGAAAAAGAATGGAAGGAGGACTATGAAAGCATTGAAATGGAGCAAGAGCAAATGGAAATAGAAAGTGGAAATCAAGAAGTAAGTGTCATAGCTAATGAAATAAATCAAGAACCAACACAAGAAGAGGAGCTTGGATTAGATAAAGCAAAAAATGACGAAGAAAATAAGCCACAAGATCAGTTTGAAGTGCTAGCCCACTTAAAAAAATATGAAGTAGAAGAGAGGAAAATTGCTATTCAAATGCCGAAATGAGAAGCACAACCAGGAATAGCATATGACAACAAAGAACATACCAAGAAAATAGTAGTAACCTTAGAGGAAGGAGAAGAACGATGTACTTTTATAGGACAAGATGTCTGTAAGGAGGAAGAACAAGAGCTAATACGCCTCATAAGGGAATACAGGGATGTCTTTGCCTGGACATATAAGGATTTGAAAGGAGTAGATCCATCTATATGTGCTCATAGAATCCCTATGACATCTGAAGCTAAAACTTCCAAACAAAGACCATACACATATAACGATGTTTACTCAGCAAAGATCAAAGAAGAGATAGATAAACTGTTAGACGCTGGGTTCATATATGAGATTGAACACACGGAATGGGTATCACCTTTGGTGGTCGTACCGAAAAAGAATGGTTAAGAGTATGCATAAATCTGAAAAAAGTAAATGCTGCCACCATTAGAGATAGTTACCCATTACCCATCACGGATCATCTTTTGGAAAGAGTGGCAGGAAAGGAAGTTTATAGTTTTTTGGACGGCTTTTCAGGTTATAATCAGGTAGCTATTGCTCCTGAGGACCAACATAAAACAACATTTGCAACTGAATGGGGAGTGTATGCCTTTAGGGTATGCCTTTCGGCCTGACCAATGCCCTAGCCACTTTCCAAAGATTGATGTGCCATGTATTCAAGGAATTCCTGAGAAAGAGTATGGAGGTATACGTGGATGATTTATGCACTTATTCAGCTATTCGATCAGAGCATATCCCTGAACTAGGGAAGATCTTTGCCAAATGTCGACAATATAGAGTATGCCTCAACCCAGAAAAATGTGTCTTCATGGTTCGACAAGGAAAGATATTAGGACATATTGTCTCTAAAAATGGAATTTCAATTGATGAAGACAAAATCAAAGTGATTCTGGATTTGCCAAGACCAAAGATTGCTAAGGAAGTCCAAGCATTTATGGGACATTGCGGATACTACCGAATATTTATACACTAGACCTCTTTATGCACTATTGTCTCAATTTAATTGGATAGAAGAATGTGAAAAGGCCTTTAACGAATTAAAGAGTCGATTGAGTTCAACCCCAATCCTTCGAGTACCTGATTGGAACAAACCCTTTCACATTCACGTAGATGCTTCCAAGTTTGCCATTGGTTGTATCCTAGCTCAACCTGCAGATACAAGAAAGTTAGATCACCCTATAGCCTATGCCAGCCGACAATTGAATCAAGCAGAACGCAATTATACCACGACTGAAAGAGAAGGCCTAGGAATGGTATATGCAGTAAAGAAGTTTCAACACTACTTATTGGCAAATGAAATTCAAATTCTTCATTGATCACCAAGCCCTACTGTACTTAGTCAATAAGCCTTGTAATACGGGACGACTAGTATGATGGTTTTTATTGTTGATGGAATTTGATTTTGAAGTAGTAGTCAAGAAAGGAAATACCCATATAAGAGCAGATCACCTATCTAGAATGACACATGGAGAACCACCCATAGGAATACCGGATGATCTGCCTGACACGTACCTGTTCAACCTCGAAGTATGTCCCCAATGGGTAGAAATGTTGATCCCTATACTCACATATGGACCTAAACATGGGATCTCAGCAAATCGAAATCAAGATTTATGGAAGACTAAAGACCTTCATATCATTGCTGGAAGCCTATATCACCAAGACTCAAGTGGATTACTCATGAGATGTGTGGAAGAGGAGGAACAAGAAATGTGGCTTCAAAAAGCACATGTAAATCAATGGGAAACTCATTTAAATGCAAACGGAACATGGCAAACATTGAGAAGACTAGGCATATATTGGCCAACCATGCAGAGGGATGCGCATAACTATGTATCAGCCTGCCCAACCTGTCAAGAACGGAAGCCAGAAGAGAACTCCACTCTATGCTACTCCACAGTAGCACCAAGATGGAGCATGCCCCTGGTAAAATTCTTGAAGACCCAGGAATACCCAGAAGGAGCCACTCTGGCAAGGAAACATGCATTAATAGAGCAAAGCAAGGACTATGCTCTCATAGGAAAACAACTCTTTAAACGAGGAAGAGATCATTATTTACGAATGTGCATTCATGAAGATGAGTATCTTGCTGTTTTAGAGATGGCATATACAGGAGCTACAGGAGGACATTTTTCTGCAGATAAAACAACAAAAATGATTCTCTTTGCTAGAATGTGGTGGCCAACTCTACATCAAGATGCAGCAACATACGTGCAACGATGTGATACTTGTCAACGAACGAAATATCCAATTAGAAGGGATGAAATGGCACTTAAACCCATGATGAGTGCCAGAGCTTTCACAAAATGGGGGATAGACTTCATAGGACCTATTAGCCCCCCAACTAAAGGATCCCATGCCGAGTATATAATTGTAGCCACAGATTATTTGACCAAATGGGTTGAAGCCAAAGCAACCAAGAAAAATGATGCAAGAACTATGGCCAAGTTTCTCTTCGAGAACATTTTCACTAGATTTGGATTGCCGATAGAAATTGTGAGTGATAGAGGTACACACTTTGTGAATGAAGTTATAGAAGCCTTACTGAATGAATTCTTGGTAATTCATAAAAAATCAGCCCCTTATCACCCACAAGCCAATGGACAAGCCGAAAGTTCAAATAAAATCTTGTGCACAGTTCTCACTAAAATTGTGAACAATGGTAGATCCGATTGTGAAAAAGCGGATAAGGCAGAGGTACAACATGAGAAGCACCACATTCTTCAGGAATGATAGGAGTACAATCTGTCCCAATGGAGTAAAGCAAATTTGGATGCTGACAGGCAGGACAATTTGTATGCATCTCACGAGTAATTCGAGTTGCACACATTTGGAGTTACCACAACCCAAAGTATGCATGATAGGGCCACATCACAAGGCCAAGCATTCGGCAAGTTATTCTTCTATTTCAGAATAGTGAAGCACATTTTCCTCTTGGGAAATAGGAAAGCACTTGTACATAATCTAAAGAAAATTACTAAGAAAAATTAATAACCGCTTCGGCTATGAACCAACTTTTCTGTTTTTCTTTCAACCAAAAACATAAAAATATCAAAAAAAAAAAAAAAAGGGAAACCTTCCAGGTATTACCTTTCTCACACCCACGGGGAAGGGACCACACCACTCACTCGGAGCATTGCCAATCTTATGAAAGACAAATGAAGGAGGATTCTTGATACTATCTTGCCACTAATTCATACTCTATATTGAGTGCAGATAGCATCTACTAATTCCGAAGCTACGCAAGGGGAAGAGGTCCAGCTTCTTCCCTTGGAATCAATAAGTAAGGCAAGAGGTCACTGGTTCCTTGATGATCAACGAGTGTCCGAGTTTCTTTTCATGGCAACCATAAAGATTATGGACATGGATCACTACTTCCCCATCATGTTGCAAGATTTCAAGACTATCATACAAGGATTACCTCGCATGATGGATGTCTGGACTCAAGCTGGAATTGATGCATTCCTAAGAATTCCAATATATTTGCCAGATTTTCAGAGATGCACACAAGTAATGAACACGCTTCAATCTGCATCGAATAAGATGTCAGTCCCAGAGGCAAGAGTACTGGATAAAGTGGGCTCATGGAAAACCATTCAATTTACTCACGAGCTAATTAACAGAGCTTTCAGATGGAATCAAGAAGGACACACTAATGTCAATTAACTATCAAGATGACCAATAAAATACTCAGTATGATACTTACAGTGTTAAAGGTCTTCAAGCATGCGGCATATACATTTTTGAACTTCATTGGCATTAACCAAGGAACATATATTCTTGTTTTTGACTTGTCTGTTATGCCTAGCCGACCAACAATAATGGCATATTATTCTAGGTTGATGTTTTTGCTGAGTACCTATATGCAGACGTTCGAAGAAGCGTTTTTCACAGGTTTTTTTGAAGTTGATTCAGAGATCTTTTTAAAGATGTCATCCAACCTAAATGCCAGATTAGTGGCATATGAGCTCAACTTCTTCGCCGATCATAGACAACCACCACATGACAGTGTGAAAGCAGAACAGTGGAAGCAGCTAATGATACGTGAAGCCAATCTGCTTAATGAAACGGAGCAAAAAGTGTATAGAACATACTCCCGTTGACTTCCAAAGCCTGTCGGGGACGACAGAGTTCAGGAGGGGGGCAGTGTTGCGGGAGAGTCAAGCAAAAAGAAGAAAAGAAGAAGACAAAGAAAGAAGCTTCATTAAAAAGATCATATCGGAAGATACATCTCTGCAGGAAGCCTCGCAGGGGTGCAACACCCATCTCTGCACAGAGCCCCGTAGGGGCACATATCAAGGAAAAAGCACGTAGGTGGAAAGGAGGAACCAGGGCCAGGAAAGTATCCAGGAAGTGCAAGAAGATAATTGGCAGGTACTAATCCTTCCGCTGATAGTGTGCGATGAAAAGAAAGTAAACAAGCTTAAAGCAATACAACAGGGTCAGATGTGTGCAACCAGGACAAATCAGAGGACCAAAAGCTAGAAAGAGGTCACTGGTGGCGTGCGTGGCAACCCAACTAAATACAGCAACCCAGATATGTGATACACGGAATACCAAGGGGCAAACAGAAGCAAAAGACATACCTCGGATAAGATAACCAATTGTCTGACAGTCCTTGTTGCCGCTTCGACCGCTGGGTGCGTGTATTCAGACCTCTTAAACAAGCTGAAGATAAGAAGTAAAGCCTGTCAAGGGACGACAGAGACAAAGAGGGGGAGAGTGTTGCAGAGCGAAGAGAGCACAAGGCAGAGAAAAAGAAGGGCCCCAAAATTTTTCTGATTTGGACACCCAATTTTTGTATTATAACCATTCTTGTAACATAATTTCCGTTGTAAATGCACTAGAGGAGTCCTCTAGATGGATCCCCACAGAAGCTTAGTAGCTTACCCATATAAATTAGTAGGAAATTAGCCTTTTAGTGAATAAAGTGCCGGTCTCTTGTGTGAAAGGATCATTTTTAGGGCACATGTATATAAGTCAATTTGTGACTCTTTGTAAGGACTTTTTGCCATTGTGAGAAGGAAGAGCACAAAATTTCGAATTTGTGTCTTCTCCACTCTGTATCTTCTTCTTTGTGAGCTTGTATGCAAACTACAGAGGACACCTTGTGCAAAGTTTTATAAAAATCTTTACACATTTGATAAGTCAATGAGTGAGTTATGTGCAGCAGACTTTCTGTGTAGTCACCTTCTTCACAGTTTGTTCAAAATCTTGATAATTAATCATTGATCCTCTAAATTGGTAAAGGTTTTGAGTTACTCTTGATATAGAGGTGCTCTAACTTCAAGAGTAGCTTGTTCTTTTGGAGATTAACACTCTCCATCATATATATCATGCAGAGTGAAATTATATCAAGAGCTTCTCACAGAGGAAATGCTAAACCGACTCAACACTACCAAGAAACGTAAGGAAGAGGAAAGAAGAATTCGAAAAGAAGCCCAGGCAGAGGCTTTAGAACACATCTGACGAATGAAACTGAGAAGACAAGGTAGAGATCGGCCTAGGTTGGACACTCAAGAAGCTCCAAGATATCACATGGCCATGTGTGAAGCATCAGGTGTACATTCCCATAGAATAGTTGACCGATGACCTTTTGTGACCCTAGAAGTAGGACAAGGAAACAATGCAAGGACTATAAGAGCCTTGATTGACTCAGGAGCAACCACTAGTGCAGTTAGACTTTCTTACTGTCAAGAGTTGAAATTAATTATCAATCCTATAGAGGCATATCTCATAGGATTGGGAGGTGTGGAAACCCCTTGCATGGGAGAGGTGGAGCTTCCCATCTACATTCAGGATGTTCTTATGACAATAAAGGTGCAAGTGTGTCAAGATGAGGATCTCACATAACCTCTTATCTTGGGTCAAGACTGGATCTATAATCATGCTGCTAAACTGAACTTGAGAAGTGGACTTCTTCAGGTCTGAGTGGATCAAAACTGCATCACAATTAAGCTAGAAAATTATGCACTCAAGGAGCTAGGGAAGGCACCAAATCCTGGTCCTTCTAGGAGTACACATGAAGATAAAGATGTTGTTCTTGTCCAAAACTCTGTGATGTAGAAGGAGGAGGTTCTGAGCAAAGAAATCAAGGATGCAATGGAACTCCCTTCTTTTCTAAAAGTGATCAAGACAAAGCAACCAAAGGAGTATAGGAAGCAGATGGTCTATGCTCATAGTCAATGGAGAGTGCGAAGCAAAAGGACTCAAATTATGAAGCAGATTTGGATACGTAAGGGTGAAAACCCCTCTACTCTAATGACGAATCCCCAACAACCCACCAAACCAACTACCTAGGCACGGACTACAAAGGAAGAGCATTCTAGGAATCTCCCAAGACGGACCATTTCTATTTGGGTTTCGAAGTGGTTGATGGTGGTTGACCCCAAGACATGACAAATTTGGGTGCCTAAGACCTGCTTACATGCCCAAGTAGCTTCACATAGGCTCACAAGCCTGAAGTGTCACTCACAATCATTTACATCATACAATTCAGAGCACAAATTTGCATTCCAACACTCCACACATGTGATCACACCTAGAACTACTTGGAAATGGCTACCTAAAAAGTCCCAAATCCAAGATGATATGATTTAGAAACATGAGAAGACCATTGCAGCCAAAAGAAACCATCTCACACATAAATTTTGGAGAGTTAAACTCTGTGATAAACCACCTGACCCCACCATGTAAACTACTGTGCATAGACATAGATGCATTTGAGTAAATTGCACAACTGAGTATGCATATAGGGACATTACTGCCCTCCTAACTCTAACTCACACACACACAATACCCCACTCAATTAAATTCTAACCCCAAAGAATGACATGATGGTATTGTAAAGGGAACATGGTATTATCATGTTTCCTCTGCAATGCTAAGGTGGTTTTCTTCTTCTAGCAGATAGCATCACATACTTCAAGCAATATCATGGTTGAGGTAGTGGGAACCATCTCTCCGGCAGGGACCAATCAACAGGTGGTCAATCGGGAGAGCTTACCAATCATGTGGGAACCAAATGAAAGACCACAAGAGTTGTAGGCCATACAAATCATACCTATATTGGACCACCCAAGTGGCCATACCACGCATGTAGGCAAAACATCTCATTAATTTAGCGAAGTAGCAAGACCATTGGGTGATGGATCGTACCTTTGGGAGGTAGAGCTTGAACACAATGGCAAGTGGGGCAAGTATCATTTATTCACACGGGAGTTTAAAAAGTTACAAAATGCAGAAGCATTATGCCTAGTATGGCAAAAAGTAGGGTTGAATGCATATTTCAGTGTGCAGCTACCCAAACCCGACTTCACATGATGCTATTATCTTATCAACACTTTGACTCCTAGCACGCACCCCCAAGCTTCAAGCACTTTTGTGCTCCCATCTCTAACAAGGGGAAATGAGCTGAAGAGGTTTAAATTAACCAATAATTTAGTGCAAGAGGCTTTGGATACGAAAGGAATGCACATACCCACTGAGAAGGAAGTTCTAGTACGAGACAACATGAAGAATCGAAACCTTACTAAACTCAAAGATATGGTTGCCATGACACCAAACATTGTAGTCCACCTTCACATGTGCATGCAGCCCTTTGCCTTCCCTGCCCAAGACCAATTCACTATGCCCCCTAAAAACATTTGGTTCAGTTTATACCTTGTAGAGATGCAGAACCTAACCATTAACCTATCCCACTAGATCATTGAGCATTTACAGATGTTTGGCTTATGACATCCCAATTTCGAGGGCTCTCATGTAGAGTAGGATACAACAATTCAAGGGCCAAACATCCACAGGACCCCCTTCCAAAAGGATGAGAGGAGCAGTACAAGTACCATGTGCTCAACCACGAGGAGCCACCTTAATCCCAGATGTCACTCCCCCTCCATGAAGAGTACGACCATTCACACTATGCCTCCAAAGACAAAGCTCTGAAGATCCAAACTTGATATTTCCACCGGTCCCTATAGACCTTGAATTCCCCTAAGGAGTACCCTTGGAAGAGCTCACAAATGAAGACTTTGAGCAGATATTGAGAGAAGTGAATCTTGAGGCAAGTGAGGAACAACGGGTAGAAAACTCTCAACCACAAGCAACCACTTCTCAAGTACCGGTTATCATAGTTGATGAGGATGAAGAAGAGGATGAAGAAGATGAAGAGGATGAAGAGTTTGAAGAAGATAATGATGAGAACGAGGGAAGATATCAGGAAGAACAACAAGGTGTGCTTGAACTTGTAGGTGCTCCCGTGTACACAACCTAGATACAAAGATTATACGACACAATCCAGGCAATCCAAGAGAGGCATAGACTTTAGAACCCACCATTGGACACCCACTACTTATACCTAGCATAGAAGGACATCCAACACCCATCTAAGGTGGTCTAGGCATCTCTGCATACCGCCATTCACTTATGCCTCTTCCTCATGACCCTTACTTCCCATTGGCCTCCTCACTCTTTCCGTACACCTTAGTTGCCACCATGACCCCACCCCATTACGTCTCATTCATGGAATATTTCATTCGCGGCCACAACACACATATATTAGGACAACAAACACTCACTCCCACTTCACTGTACACACACACCACAATCACTTCACCTACCATACCCACTTACATGGTAGCTCTAGCACTTACCGCACTGTCCAATCCTATGGACATTTCACCACCCACAACACCTCCCCCACCCCCACTCTACCACCATCTTCCATTCCCCTACCACCAATTGCACCCGCACCCACCTCTTTGTTTGACACAAAATCCACCATTCCCATCCTCATTCCCATCCCCCTTGCATTCCACCCCGTCTCCCTTGCATCTCATACTATAGATAATACATTAAATACAATCATTAATTGTGTATCACAACTACAACAGGATTACCAAAGACTAGAGGAGCGGAATGTTGCCTTCTAGGTAGAATCACATAGATTGCAATTGAGAGTCACAACTTTGGAAGTTGACAATGTAGCAATCCAAGTGGAATACTTCACTTTATAGCAAGCTCATATAGAAATGGAGGCCAAGACATCAAATGTGGATGACCAAACCATCAAGGAATTGGAGACGATCGTACACGAGCGACATCTCACCAATGCCAAACTACAAAGAAATTTAGGGCTTCTTAGGAAGCACATGTTTGCGGCATTGGAAGAGAACAAGTGACTTCAATAACAAAACCAAGACAATGGGGACCTTAGGAGTAGACATTAGTCCTACAAAGTATATCAAGTTGTCCCCTTAGAAGACATAAGGATACTACTTGAAGAACATGCAAACTTTTTAGATTCATATGAAAAGCTAGAATCAGAATGTGAAGATCTCAAGAAGTAGCTAGCCATGGTCAGCATAGCTCAACCAGAGCCTGTCATCCCTCAATAGTCTACAAAAGAACTAGAATCCCTTAGGAAGTAGGTGGAAGAACTACAAGAATGCCTATTACCATATGAGAGACCACCCTCTCCAATTGAAGAACCAGAACCTGAAATAGTGGTGGAGATTCTAGTCGAAGAGAGTTTTGAAGAACCATATGATCCGAGGCCAGTACTTGGTAAGCATGTCACAGCCAAGGGCGGAGACACCTTCAAAATAGAAGTCCCAAATTGGCTCAAGAGAGTAGAGCAGATAAGACAAACCCACGATGATCGAGTCATCGACAAATCCAGTTGCTCTTCAATCTTGAAGACACTGTTCTAAAGTCTTCTTATTTTCAGAACCTATCCCATCAACGTCTAATTACCACATCCGAAACACAATACATGACTTAATTTGTATTGTTAGCTGACTATAATGCAGAGATTAAAAGGCATACATGGAAAGAGCCAACATTCGCCACTCAGTTTGAGCTCGATGACCTACCAAAAGAGGCATGAGCAGGCTCCATTTTTCAACCTAATTGGTATGAGCAACTGTTAATGGACTACCGTGAAATGATGCGCACATGGGCAAGAATGCCACTCTATATTAAATATAACCCATGTTACTGCCCCATGGTCTATCGTTGGTCCTGGCAAGCTTTTGCCATCAAAGTCTACAACAACAAAGCTTAGGAACCTAATTTTTAAGTAGGCTGGACACTAGGTCTGGACAAGACCAAAAGCTAGTCTAAAAGTATAAAAAGAGCTAGAGAGCTCATTTTCTAGGTTGCATTATTTGTTATTTGACGATTCATTTATTCGTGAATAATTACAGAATTTTACGGCAAGCTCTTATTATTCGACCGAATTATTCGATGACACGTCATCTTATTCGGACATGCGTGAATAGTTTTTGCACGGGAATTTGACAGTTTTTGATCGAAAATTCTTTCGATCGATAATTTTTCGATTGAAGTTTTTTTCGATCGAAAGCTTTCGATCGAAAAAAGTTTCGATCAAAAAAAGTTCGATCGAATAATATTTTATAAAAGAGTAGAACTAGACTCATTTTTTCATAAAAGCTACTTTTTTCTTTACGAACTTAAAGTGTCATAGACAGAACAAGGTATAAATTTTTGCTATATTAAATAATTGAAACTATTGTGGTTGTTTGACCCAACATTGATTCTTACTTCACAATAGTATATGTATGTGAATTTAAAAACTATTATGATTGATTCTTACTCATTTTTCATAAAAGCTACTTTGTTCTTTATGAACTTAAAGTATCGTAGAGAGAACAAGGTATAATTTTTAGCTATAAATATTAAATAATTTAAACTATTGTGATTGTTTGACTCAATATTGATTCTTACTTCACAATAATATGTGTAAATGTATGTGCATATGATTAGGAATTTAAAATCTATTGTGATTGTCTGATACAACATTGATTCTTACTTCATCAAGATATGTGTAAGTGTATGTGCATATGATTAGGAATTTAAAATCTATTGTGATACATTAAATTTATTATTGAAAGATTTAGGTAGATTATGTTTGACTCAACATTGATTCTTACTTCATAATAGTATATGTATGTGTGTGTATGAGGATGTGTATGCATATGAGTGTATAATTGTGAATGAAAAATCTATTGTGATTGTTTGACTCTATTGATTCTTACTTCACAATAGTTTGTGTAAATCTTTGTTGCATATGATTAGGAATTTAAAATCTATTGTGATTGTCTGATACAACATTGATTCTTTCACAATAGTATGTGTAAGTGTATGTGCATATGATTAGGAATTTAAAATCTATTGTTATACATTACATTTATTATTGAAAGATTTAGGTAGATTATGTTTGACTCAACATTGATTCTTACTTTATAATAGTATACGTATGTGTGTGTATGAGTATGTGTATGCATATGAGTGTATAATTGTGAATGAAAATTCTATTGTGATTGTTTGACTCTATTGATTCTTACTTCACAATAGTTTGTGTAAATGTTTGTGCATATGATTAGGAATTTAATATCTATTGTGATTGTTTGATACAACATTGATTCTTTCACAATAGTATGTGTAAGTGTATGTGCATATGATTAGAAATTTAAAATCTATTGTGGTACATTAAATTTATTATTGAAAGATATAGGTAGATTATGTTTGAATCAACATTGAGAATTACTTCATAATAGTATATGTATGTATGTGCGTATGCATATGGATGTATAATTGTGAATGAAAAATCTATTGTGATTGTCTGACTCAATATTGATTCTTACTTCAGAATAGTATGTGTAAGTGTATGTGCATATGATCAGGAGTTTAAAATATATTGTGATTGTTTGACTCAATATAGATTCATATTTCACAATAGTATGTGTAAGTATATGTATGTGTAAATGTATATGTGTGTATGATTGAGAATTAAAATCTATTGTGAGTGTTTAACTCAACAATGATTTTTACTTCACAATAGTATGTGTAATTGTATATGGGTGTATGATTGAGAATTAAAGTCTATCGTAATTGTATAATGCCTCTAATTTTCAAAGTGCCGGAATCACAATTCAAAACAAGTATGCATGCATTACTTGGGTTCCATGTGCAGTTCATACATTAAATTTATTATTGAAAGATATAGGTAGATTATCTTTCATTAAAAAAACCTTATTAGATGCAAATCATGTGGTCAAATTTATATTCGCTCTTTCAATCAAAATCTCCCAATAAAGCACTTCAGATTTTTTGTGCCACATGATTTGCAAGTGCTTACATTGTGCTCAGTGGATTATTAGAAGTTAATCCAACTCTTATAGAAATGATTGTTGATCAAAGATGGGAGGAATGGCTAGAGAAGTATCCTTCTTATCGAGTTGCAGCATCCAAATGTACGTGTCTAATACAATCACAAAATTTTTGGTGTAATCTTGAAAAAATTGTTGGTATCACTAAACCTTTTGTGGAACTTTTACGAATGGTTGATACTGATAAATTTGTTATTGGAACAGTTTATTGGATTATGTCAGAAGCTATTCAAAAAGTAAAAGACTTAAATCAATTTTCATTACGAGAGAAAACACAGATTGTATCATTAAGCAAAGAAGAGATGGACACAAATGCATACTCATTTGCATGGAATAGCATTTGTTTTGGATCCAACATTTCAACTCAATGGTCAAGCGTCAATCAAAGAAGTCATTGAAAACTTCAAAACCACATGTCAGTTATTACTTCCAGGTATAGATGGTCGAGATGCATTCCACCAAAGAGTAGCATATGTAAATCGAGAAGGATATTTTGGAGATCTATGGCACATTGAAGCAATTCAAAAGCATCCACCTCGAATTTGGTGGAAAGAGTATGGAGGTGAAGCAGTGGAGTTGCAACGTATAGCTATGAGAGTGCTTTCAATAGCAGCTTCAAGTGGTAGTTATGAACATAATTGGAGTGCCTATGATTTTCTTCATTCAAAACAAAGAAATCGCTTAAGTGTATCACGTGCTAATGATTTGGTATATGTGTTTTGTAATATGCATTTGTTACATGCTCCAACCAAGATAGCTTCTACAGCAACACAAAAAACTCTTGGAGATTTTCATACTCATGAAAGTTTAACAAATGATTCATGGAGTGATCATGATTTAGATGTAGATCATAATGATGGTTCAGACATGGAAGAAATAGATGACAAGGTACCTGTCATAGATGATGATATTCAAAATGAAGAAAATGATGTACGAATTAATACTATGATTATATTCAATTGCAAAATCAAATACAAGTCATGTCTTTGATTACAAAAAAGCTTGCCGATTCAGTGTTTTCTCGATTCAATAACTCATCGGTAGTAAACCGCTCAAAAGATGATGATGCCTCTTAGAGTCT